>CM062220.1:27448478-27462227 GCA_031216235.1 Syzygium jambos
AAGGAAGAAGTATGGTGACCAATACGGTTTTCGGGCAATAGGTGTTGTGGTGTAGCATTGTAGGCCCGATGGTAGACTTCATGGTTTGGTCTGGAAAAAGAGACTAATTATGCAAGAAGATGGAGGAAGGAAGCCTCTATACTATAGCCAATCAAACATTTACCTTGGAAGCCTTATAATGCCAGTAAAGTGACGCCACATCTTTTACAACCTTTCGAATCCTAACAAACAGAAGATGAGGTTCAATTGACTTGTTTTGAAAGGGGTTGTGTTCTATCCGAATGTAATAGATAGTCGCTAAAATAGCTTGAGGAGTCTCGCCTCCAAGTTTTTTGCCCTTGGTGGCCCTAATCATTCATTAGAGTTCTAAATTCCAACCTCCTGCAGAATGCCAAATTCCATTTTGTGCTAGAATATTGCACCATATACTACTTGTCCATGTGCACTCGAAGAATAGGTGGTTTTTGTCTCGATACCAGTCATACAAAAGTCAAACTTAGTATCAATTAAAGACAACCATTGTAATATGGCTAATGTTGTAAGTAGCCTACTCTACAAACAAACCAATGGACAAAATTATGCTTACTAATACCATTGGTCCAAATCAATCGATATCAGTCTACAGCCGGTCCTTTCTGTCTGAATTCCCTATATATCTCTTTGCAATAGTATATTTGGTTAGAGATGATAGGTGCTAGAACAAGTCTCAACTTGAGAATGCATCGCCAACTCCAAGTCATACGGCCCTTTATGTCAAGTTGCATAGTGGGGGTGCCTCTACATTTAATGTGATGAACGCAAGTACTCCATAGGGATGAGGATAGATGATTGATGAGACTCTAGAGCATGCCGCTCAGTAATACTTTATTCCGGAGTTCCAGATCGAGCAGACCTAGTCCTCCCTCCTTTTTCGGTGAGCACATTACTTTCCATGCAACTTTGTGTGGTCTGTGGGTTTATGCATTTATTTAATTTGGACCGAAATAATTGATACGGTTAATTTAATTCAACATATTAAGAAAAAAAATTCATAATTCGGTTGAAACATACATATTTACATTTCATCTATTCTGATTTTCTTCTTTTAAAATCAGTTTATTTTAATTATAGCATATCTAATTAATTATTCTAAACTCCACTGAGTTTCAATTTGGGTTGAAAGAGATAAGATTGATAAGGTTTTTTTTATTTAAATGATATAATTTGTTTCATTCGATCTAATATACTTCACTAAGGGTGAATAAACGATACTTTTCATTTAATTTAGCAAAAATTAAAAAAAAAATAAAAATTACAACTTATCCGAATCAACCTATATACATTTCACTAGATTTGCTTTTCTACTTTGTGATCATATTATGTTAAATTTATCTTGGAGAATCCATTCAGAAGAAAGTAAAAATGAAATAAATTTATCTGAAATTTGCTTATTTTAAAATTAACTCATAAACATTAGATAAATTAGAGTTCCATAGCCTTTAATCATTAGTAACATTTAAATAGTGGACAAACCGATATGGTCTCAACTTTAGTTTAGCTATTATAAAGAGTGAATGAAAATGACATTAAAAGAATATGACACTGAATAAGAAAATCCACATACTCAAACAAAAATGTGATTGAATTTGTGTAGAATTTAACAATAACTCTTCTTTTCTAACTTTTCTAATATCAGTGTATTTAACTAGATAATAAGTTGAACTCTTTAGGCCGCATTTTGTATGTCCAATTCAAAAAATATATATACTTAGTATTTTCCATACTCAATGAACCCCAAACAAACCACAATAAGAATTAGTGCCACTAATGATATAAAGACAAATGAACACATGTAAATATATATTGTTAGCAATATATACCCACGCATGGTACTGGCAATGGTCACCAGGTTTTTTAATTTAATATTTAGAGTTAATGGGCCACACTAAACGAGGAAATTCAACTTCTATATTTATGTTAGATGGAAGATAAAAATTGGAAAATTTATAGGCCTAATTAATAAGGAGGAGCCAAGCTTTTATACGTATTAGATTTATTTATTGCTCAATATTTTCTTTGAATTTTTTTTACTCAACCAAATCAATGAATTTTCGAAAATCGATTCAATGCAGTGCCACCACCATGTGCTTTTCCCCGAGGTGGGCCAACAAAATAAAAAATAAATTGAGAGATGGTGACACATCATTACTCCTCCTTGGAGAGTAACTGTCTGCCCCACCACAAGTTTTCTTTAAGGCCTTGAGAAAAAAAAAAAACCTTAATAATCCCACTTGATGGGTCGCACCATGTGGGATTCTTTAGATTAGAAAACAATAAATTAAAAATAAAATAAAATAAAATAAAATATATTTTTAAAAAACATCATCGATATAAAGTATCATTTAAACATATTTATATTAAGACAAAATAAATGTGGAACTTCTATTAACAGCATCTCTATTATGGAACAGTTTTTTGCACTTGCAGTTACAAAGGAAAATACTCATCATTCAACGAAATGAATATAATTATCGAAATTAAAAATCAAAAACTTAATTTACCCAACTTTGAAGCATCAACAAATTCTGCTCGAGTCATGGTCAACATCATGATCATCTCGTGACTAACTAAAAGTCAAATTTATCTGAAAGTATGATAGATTTGTTTGATTCGAGGAAATCCTGCTCCCACTAAGTGAGATTCCTTAAATATGAATGATGACAAAACAATATTAGGAAAGATATAATTCTATAGCAAATTGAATACCACAATATAGATAATCGCAAGTAGTAAAATATTATCACTAGCAAAAAAAGTTGTTACTGTTATTAGAAAGATTTATGAAATTTCAAGGATATCCGCTTTACCTTTTCTACTGATCATTTTTTTTATGAACGATTATCAATTATTTATAGATCATTATTTTTTGACTAAATTATATTATCCTAAAAAACCGAATTTTTTTCTTTAAATATACACTCTCATTATATATAATAAACAACACATTTGTAAAGCAATAAAGATGGCCACAAGCAATGTCGCTCTTTGATTTTACACTCTGTCCCGGTTGCCATTCCCACATAAAATGAAACATGTGGCTCCCATTGCACCATTATCGAATCAAAGTAATGGAGCAATTATGCTAGCAAACTCCAAAAAAAAAAAAAATAGTAATAACAACATGGACCACCATTGCCGCTCCTTATTATTCTCCTCCTTTTCCTCCACCTCCATCCTGCTCCTCCTCCTCCTCCTCCTCCTCGTTCTCATTTGTCACTGTCGTCACGAACGTTGATCGATGCCGTCGAGACCCGACCCAACGGAGTCTAATCACCGTGACCAACCGCTGGAGAGAGAAAGGGAGGGGCCATGCGGCGGTGATAATGTACTACAATAGAATGACCATACATTGTGCAGATTCCTGCCAGTTAAGGAGTAAAGATTGCATAGGAATTAAAAAAATCCAAATTGAACAATCGACGCAATGAACAAAGAATTAACAGGGAAAAATTTCATAGACCAGCGTTGTTTTTTTGTTACCTCCAAAGGGGTCATGTGATTAGTGGATCATATTCTGGTGTGCATCTATTATGATCATCACCTAATTATACAAACTTTGCCATGTTGCTTTAAACAAGGTTTTAACGGAATGTGATCATCTAACGTCTTGAGTGACAGCGATTTAGGACCAATCGATCCTTAACATCGATCTATTATCGTTTGATGAACCTTTCGTAATGATGCATATCAACATCTCTCGTGTCCTCTATTTGAATTTGACTGCTTAACATCTTAGACCATCGGGGATATCTCAGTTAACAAACACAATTAAGCCAATCAATGCACCATCTCATACCCTAATACATCTCTTCCTGCCTCCATAATGCATTGATTCGATCAATGATGGAATCGAATTATCTCGGTTAACATCTTAGGCAATTGGGGATATCTTAGGCCATTTGGTTTGGCTTAAAAAGCCCTTCTGCTTCCGAATCATAATGCTCAAAATATTACTCAAAATCATGAAAAGTTTCCACAGAAGTTAGGTAACCCTAGATGTCAATATCTGTATATGCCACACATTAAACCCAAATATGATGAATTCGTCGAATTTTACATGAGATCGACTGTGGATTGAATGGTTCCAATTAGCACCGGATGCATTGAACCAGTTCCCGCAAGAAAACTTTGTGTTTTCGGGCGAACCTAATCATTCGCTTTTTTTTCACGTTTTGAATTTTTTAAGGTTAAATGAAGTTAATTAGGGTAAATGCGCTCGGCCCAAAACACGCGTGATCATCAGAGGGAGGGAGAGGAACCGGGGCCCCCTACGCAGATGACATACCTACACACACAGACCGACCCTCGTGCAGAGAGTTGACCATTAGCTCCACCTTCCCTTCCCCACGGTTGCCTGGTTGGTCATGTATATTAAAGTCGCGGGGTAGAAGGGATTTTTGACTCCTCACTCCCACCTCACCTTCCATTTCAACTCGCTGGCACTTCCTTCTCCTCTTCCTCTCTCCCTCCCTGCTCGCAGTATCACTTCTCTCTCCCTCTTCGTTTCCGTGCGTACTTGTAGTGAACATCCCAGAAAGTCGCTGCTTCCTCTCGAGTATATGTAAGTCTCTCTCTCTGTCTGTCTGTCTGTCTCTCTCTCTCTCTCATGTAATCTTATGTTGGCTAGGAGTTCATAGCATCCTTCCATTTCAGCTCTACGAAAGCTACGCTTCCTGTTTTGAAGTTTCTTGACATAGTTACTTTTTTGGTCAAAAATTTTCTTTATATAATTGGGGAAGGCCGATTTCTCCTTTTAAGATAGACAACATATTGTCAGCCATATTTCTCTCATCAGTTTATGTGGGCTTGGGGTTCATGACATCCTTCCGTTTCAGCTCTACGATCGAGAACTGCGCTTCCTTTTCTGAGGTTTCCCGATAAGGTTGGAGACGGCAGGTTTCTCTTTTTAAGATATAAAACATATTGTCCGTCATGTTTCTCTATCAGTTTAGGATTTTTTTCAGCAAAGGGTTGCAGGCTCAACTTGCTCAACTATGTTAAGCATGCGTCAGCGCCCCCGCGAATTGATTACTTCTGAGTTAAGATTTCGCGAAAAGTCAAAAGCCTAAAAGAATATACTCAAATCGAAACATAATTGAATCTTTTATTTTTCTTTTGGTCAAAAAAACATGATTGAATCTTGATAGTGTCTTCTTTGGCGGCTCAACTGCTGCGCATAAATGTAAGTGGAGCCCCCAACGCATTACCTGTATTACGTGGCAAGCTAGTCAATCAAAGGATGAGAGATGGCTGACTTGTACTCTGTACTTAGGCTCGCCCTCACATGTGGTCAAACGGTCGGGTCGGGTTGAATCGAAAATGGTCCGATTCATATTAACCTATTCAATCCGTTTTAATCCATATTAATGTAATGTAAATCTAACGATCCATACCCGACCCGACCCATATTCTAAAAAACTTTAAAACCCAATTTAGAAAAAAACTTGTTTCTTATAAATGTTTATATTGCTAAAATGCTTCAATGCAATATAAAATAAGTAAACAATTTTTATAATTTTAAAAATAATTTGTTAATATTTTTATATATCTTTATTTTCTTTCCATTTTTAAAAAAAGAAAATTTGAATTATTTTTATTTTTTATTTTTTTCTTTTTCCTTCTTCTTCGACCGGCTACTAGCGACGGTCGGCGACCGGCCGCAGGCGAGCTTGTCCAAATCGGCGAGCTACGAGCTCAAGCTCGTTGGAATTTGGCAAGCTCAAGCAAGCTCGAAGCTTGCCTATGGCCGGTCGCCGGCCATCACTGTGGCCGGCGATCGGCCGAATAAGAAGGAAACAGAAAAAAAAGAACAAAAATTTAAAAAAAATTAAACTTTTTTGATTTTTTAAGAAATAAAAAATACTTTTTTTAAATGACACTTAAGCTATTTAGCTTACAAGGTTACAAGTTAATAACTTAAATGGGTCAAATATGGGTTGAATATGGATTTGTTGACAAGTCCATATAAACTTGGGCTACCCATTTGGACCTATTTTCAAAATTTCAAGTGATCCATATTCAATCTGGACCAACTAAAAATGAGCTAATAAATGGGTTTCTCTACTAATGGGGAACACGCAGCGTAATAAATATAACAAAATCCTAAAACATGTTTCCAAAGAATAAAGGTAATCAATTGATATTTGAATTGCTCTATCGTGGTTTAGAAAATCAAAGTGAGAGGCGGATATTACTTAATCCTTTGAAAAAATCACTATATTGCTTTACAATGTCTCATCGTTCACCGATAATGCAGCCTAAATTAATTCTTTTCGACATAATGATACTATAAAGATGCACTTAAGACCAAGATTTGCTTTATCCCCCGTGGTGCAGATCCTAAAGGCCTTTTCCCGAAGAGCACCACTGAACTCTCCATGCAAAGCCCTATCGACACCAAAAAGGCAGGCGTTTCCACTTTCATAGCTCAATGGCCAATTTACTGCTTGGGCTGGTCCGTTCGCTGCGACAAGGGCTTGCGCCTGGCCGTTGGGAGCTTCCTTGAAGATCATAGCAACAAAGTCGAGCTTGTCCAATTCGACCCCGACGCGTCCGATTTTGCCCCCGAATCCCACCTAGCCTTCGACCACCCTTATGCGCCGACGAACATCATGTTCTTCCCCTCCAGGGACCCCTCGTGCCCGGACCTAATCGCCACCTCTGGAGACTACCTGAGGGTGTGGGAGATCCGTGAGGACCGGACCGAGCTCAAAGCCCTCCTGAACGGCAACAAGAGCAGTGAGTTCAGCTCGGCCATCACCTCGTTCGATTGGGCCAGCTTCGACACACGCCGCATTGCCACTTGCAGCGTCGACACCACGTGCACCATCTGGGACGTAGAGAGGGAGGCGGTCGATGCGCAGCTGGTTGCTCATGACAAGGAGGTGTACGACGTCTCATGGGGCGGATTCAACGTGTTCGCCTCAGTCTCTGGAGATGGCTCGGTCAGGGTTTTCGACCTTAGAGATAAGGAGCGGTCGACAATCATATATGAGAACCCCACTGCAGATAGCCCGCTGCTGAGATTGGAGTGGAACAAGGCCGACCCGAAGTCGATGGCCACGGTTGGGATCGATAGTAGTAAGGTGGTGGTGTTGGACATTAGGTTTCCGACCGCGCCTCTCATGGAGCTTAATAGGCACAAGGCTAGCGTGAATGCAATATCATGGGCCCCGCGGGTTGGGCGGCAGTTGTGCTCCGTTGGCGATGACTCGAGGGTGTTCATATGGGATGTCCTTACCGCCGGATTCCGGCCAGAAAATGCCGGGGAGGTGGAGCCAGAGATGTGGTACGGGTCCACGGCCGAGATCAATAATGTGCGTTGGTCGCCAGTCGAGATGGACTGGATCGCCATTACTTGCTTGAATAAGTTGCAGCTTCTAAAGGTTTGAAGCTGCATAATTTGTACGTCAAGAGATGTTTTTCAATTTCAAGTAGTTGTAATTACATGTCTAAGTCTAACGTAAGTGCGAACTTTAAGCAGCACGCTAGAGAAGGCTAACAACTGATAATATTGCGCCCCTGATGATCAGGATAAAATTCGAAATAGAATAAATTATATTATTTCTTATGTTTGGTTTCTGTCCGAGATAAGACAAAGTAGAATAAAAGAGGGGATAAAATTTCTCATAGTCATGGTATAAAGCTCTTTTTCTGAAAGTCCTATCATCTCCTTCTCCTTCTCCTCCGTAACTCTCTGGTTCCGGTCGACACTTCATGAAAATGCTTAGAGAGTTTAAGTATTGGACTTTTCAGATTTGCAAAGGTAAATGGTCGTGCTTTCTCTCATCGTTTATTGATTTGATTCCTCAATTTTTGCACTATACTAATTAGCGTATCTGCATCCATGTTGTATTCATGCTTTCTCTCTTTTACTAGATTTGGTATTCCCTAGTGGATTTATCTCGTCAATGTTGCTGTAGCTGATTTACATTATTGTCGTAGTTGGTTTTATGGCTCTCGAATGCTACAATGAGCTACTTTGTTGTTTAAGATTTTGTCCTTTAAATTGTTGACTACTGAGATTGTACTACTTAGTTGGTATTGGAAGTTCGTTTTGTTTAGTTGAGAGAGGTGAGAACGAGTCGGCAATAATCATGGGTTGATCGTTAGAGGTTGTCTCTGTTTGCGCATTTCGGGTTCTTTAGAAGTGAATCATGAGAGAATTGAAAATAGAGCTGGTTTATGAAAACATACAAACTAGTTTCAGTGAGAATCCGTGAGACTCTTCCCATTTCAATTCTAGGTGTCACGGCCTAAAAAGTTTTCCATAAAATTTAAAGAACAATGTAGCTTCACTTCAATCCTTTGATGAATAACTAATTTAACCTCAACTATAAAGATAATTTATCTTCAAATAATATATATCAAAACCTTCTAAACAAACTGCCGCAATCCTCTTTTTCGTAGATGCGGTCGAGGAAAAAGATGAGCTTAGAGGTAATGCCCAAAGGCGGGCCAACGGGCTCTCAATTATGCGCGGGCTCTCCTAAGCCTTTAGTTTGCACTGTGTTAAATTCATTTTAAGTTTCGATTTAGCCTAAAATATTTAATGTGAGATGGTAGTCGTCACTATCCTTTTGGGGGCAACTAGAAGCCAAGTGAGGCACGGGAGATTTCCTCACTTTCTACGCAATAAGAGATTTCTAGTTTCGGGAACTTGATTATACTAATAGTTTCTAGGGTTAATACCACGAAAAACCCTGAACTGGTACACTTGTGACAGATTTACCCCAAACTATTTTTTTGACCATAAAAAACCCCAAACTGGTACATCTGTGATAATTTTACCCCGAACTATTTTTTTGACCACCAAAAACCCCAAACTGGTACACCTGTGACAATTTTACCCCGAACTAATTTTTTAATATTAATTTTTTTATTTTTCGATTTTTTTTAGTTTTTCTTTTCTTTTCTTTTTCCTTTCCTTTTCTTTTTTTTTCCTTCATCTTCATTGGGCCAATAATGGACTTTTATATTGTAATTGATACCACAATAACGTGACACGTAACATAAATGCTACATTTTGACCCAAAAAAAAACATAAACGCTAAGTGAAAGACTTTCTTTTATATGCATGAATTTTCATGCCAACCACTTTTTTCTACGTTTAAATGTCTCGCGAAAAAAGCATTATATTGTTGTCGTGTCTTTCTTATTTTTGGGTGCAAGTGGATAGGCAAACTGATGGGGTCCAACGCATGCTTGTTACCTAAGCTTGGAGTACAGCTAATCAACAATTTCTATATGTCCTGCTTGCCAATTTAATTTAACAGATTAATTTACAAAATTAGTATATTTTATATATAAGATGAGAGATATTATATGTGCATGGCGATTCATAAATCAATATGCTCACTTGAAATATATAATAAATAAAACGCAAGAAGAATTTTTTGTACTATTTCTAATTGATATAGTAAGAAATTATAAAGAAAAAAATTATAGATACAAACTTACGAATTTAATATCAATTTAATATGCCTTACCAAATTCACATTTCCTGAATTTTTTTTTGTTTGAGGTTAAAGATGAAGGGAAAAAAAAAGAAAAGGAAAGGAAAAAGAAAAGAAAAGAAAAACTAAAAAAAATCGAAAAATAAAAAAAATAATATTAAAAAATTAGTTCGGGGTAAAATTGTCACAGATGTACCAGTTTGGGGTTTTTGGTGGTCAAAAAAATAGTTCGGGGTAAAATTGTCACAGATATACCAGTTTGGGGTTTTTTATGGTCAAAAAAATAGTTTGGGGTAAATCTGTCACAAGTGTACCAGTTCAGGGTTTTTCGTGGTATTAACCCTAGTTTCTATCAATACCTTTTCAGTACCTCTAACTTGACGGAATTGTTCGTCCAAGTGATCAAACGGTCTTTGTTACCAATCATGAGCCCTAAAAGAGGTCATTTGATGTCCCTAAGGCTGCGTTTGGTCGTCTGGATTTCTAAAGAGGATAGGATTGGATAGGATAGGATAGGATAAGAAATCCTGGGATTTCTTCATATCCTGTCCACTGTTTGGTGGATTACGGATTTAAAGTTGATAGAATAATTTTTATTTTATTTTTTTGCTATTCACGGGTCCAGAGGAGTCGGTGAAGGAAAAAAAGCCGAGAAATTTTTTTAGTGAAAGCGCACAAGGTGTGGGGATGAAGATGACGGCGAGTGGAACGTAAAATTTCTGGAAAAATAGGCATTCGAAATCCTATCCGGATCTATCCTACCCCTCCCCCCCGGATTTTTTTATCCGGTCTATATCCGACCTTATCCTATCCTGGACCACCACCAAACACAGGATAGGATAAAACATATCCTATCCTGACTTTTATACGGTCGACCAAACGCGGCCTAAGTGTTCATGGAATATTTTTTTAAGAGTTTATTATAATCCTGAGGATTATCATAACAATGTTAAAAAGGAAAATAACAATCAATATATTGAAAGTGCGAGAATTAAACACCAAAATATTGAAAGGATAGAAGTAAATGTGCGAGAAATAAAACCTGATATTTGTTGGGTAAAGAATATACATGGCTTTGTTCTAATTCCCCGGACATGATCCTCCATGAGCTTGACCCAATACCAAGTCGAGAAAAGAATATTACATCACCTTATTAATTATTATAAGCCTCAAGGCACGAACCCCCACAAGTTTGATGCTAGAGACTAAGCCTAATCCCCGAATTAAGTTAGCCTAAATTCTACTCAAATTATTAGGAATGATGGTGCAATTCTAAACTAAGCTACTCATTTATTAATAGAGTGATTTTAAGTCTAATTTGATTTTTAATTTTCTAAAATCTAAGCTATTTTGATTATTAATTCCTGTATTTATTAACTAAGCTAGCCTAATTGATACTTAGCTAAGGTGATAAAACTAAATATAACCACCAGCTGGACAGCCACCAGAGACTGCGACTTCCAGCTTCTCGGCCACCGGTCTTTAATGTCAATCACGCATTTCATTCATGCATTTACTCAATTCATACATTAGTAAGTTCACTCAATCAATCATTAAAAACGAGTTTAATTTGAGAATTTAATGTCAATCGTACAATTTGATTACCCATCCACCTCATAATCAATTAGGGATTAATTAATTAATGATGAATGATTATTAATAACCACTTGCAATTTCCTCAAGCAGTGGGCTAAGTCACTAAGCAACTAATTAAAGTTTAACCTCCATTCATAAGCTACCAGCCAAAAGATCAAGCATCACTAATCAATCTTAAGAGCAATCAATCATCAATTCAATCACAAACCAAGGTCAATTAATCATGCATTTAGGCTAATTAGCCTTATAAACCACAAAATCAATTAGTTGACCAAAAAGGCAAGTTCTCTGTTTTACTTCTGATTATGATATTCTAAGTTTCAATTCAATCGAATGCCTTAGCAAATTCCAAATTGAGCGATTCTAATTGCTAATTAGAGCTTAATATGTCCTCTTAAACTTTCATTTAGATCACTTTCTCTATTTATGACTCAATTAATACAAAAAAATCAATTAAACCCGACTACTCCGGATCATGCCATGTTCAGACCCGACTCTTTCAAAATTCGGAAAAAAAATATCAAATGACCCTCAAATGGCGCCAAATTTTACGGAGAGACATTTCATTACGCAATCTATAACTTTCATGTTTTGTACTTTTGGAAAACAACCCTTCATCTATGTGAAATTATGCATTTTTTTCTCGAAGACTCAATCTGCAATAGATTTATAGGCCAATTCTGCCTTTGACCTTTTTCATTCAAATTGACCGACCTATCCTACGTGGAATTCTATGAAAGTTTGGGTAGATACAGTTGAGGACCTCTCGTACAACTTTTATGATTTGAGCTTTTATAAACTAGTCTTCGATTTGCAAAACACGTTCAATCTATATAGAGGCTAGAATTCTAGACCGGACGCCTGATTTTCACAGTGATTTTGGATTCAACTTTCACAGCCTTAATGATGATCAAATTTTATGATTTGTTTATCAATTTAAAGCTATGAATGTGAGCTACAATTCATATGAGACAAGTTTTCCTAATTTCTTATCGATTTTTTCGAAAAATTCGGTGAACACAACAAGGTCTGAACAGCTACGAATTTTCAGAAATCATTCAAACATTCAAACTCATTCAACACATGTTCTTAACATTCATCTAAGCTTGGAACATCTTCAACTCAGCCACTTGAACATTCAAACTCATATTCACTTCAATGTTTATCAATATTATTCAATTGAATCAACAAATCATAAGATCAACAATGAAAATCAACTTAGCTTGCTCCTAAATCACCATTCATGCAACATTCAACAATCCATGACTAACTAGCATCCAAATTTTTATTGAATTCAATCCTAGGAGCTTCAGCTAACATGAGGATAGCAAGGAATCAACTCTATTCTAGTTCAATTAACTAAAATTAGTCATTATCTTTAAGGATTGTTGAACTAGAATCACCTTACATGCATGATCTAACTTGAATTAACTATCAATCAATTAAGATCACATCAGTTTTCATACTAAGGAAGCTTCAACCATCATAGTATTGGAGAAAATAATAGTAGAAGTGGCACAACATTCGTATAACGCTCACTTAAATGCTATAACTTTTTTTTATTTACTTAAGTGGCACATCAGTGTAAAATCATTCATTTGATTGTCATTTCCGACAAATCAACATACGTAGATTTTTTACTTAATTTTTCATTATGAAGTGAAATTTGTAGATATAAATGAAAGTTCAACATGGAAATTTTTGTCCAAGATGATCTTCTCTCTTCCTCAAACTCTCTCTTCCTCAACAGTTCATCTCTAAAACCGAATTCCCGAGCTTTCTCTCTCTAAGAAATTAGAGCTTTGGGAGTGAGCAAACCTCTCATGACCAAGGCTCGCGGCACAGGTGGCAAGGAGTTCTCACTCATTGTCACCACAAACGGCTACCAAATCAGCCTCTTCATCAGGGTCGATTGGGCCTCGCGAGCTTGCATTAGGTGCTCCTCCCCCGACCCGATATGAATGACACATGTCAATAACTCAATTAGCATGACAAGTGAAATTTATATCAATTTATGATAAATTTATCACAGATGTACCGATTTATAATTTTTGATGAATTTGTGGGCTTTTTGGCAATCTAACAATTATTTAAGGATAAACTTGTTATAGGTACATGAATTTGGGGGGTTTTTTGTGTTATTAACCCTAAAAAAAAGAGTTAATAGTACAAAAAAATCTCAAATTGATACACCTATGATAAATTCACTCCAAATTAATTTTTTTTACCACTGAAAACCCAAAACCGTTACACCTGAGGCAAATTTAACCTTCGTTAGTGTCTGTCAAATTTTACTGTCGAATTGCCAAGTTGGATAACACGTGACAATTGACGGATCTATTAGTTTAGGATTTTACCCCTCTGATTGTCACAAATTTACTAGTTTGTGGTTTTTTATGATATTAATTTAATTTAACAGAAGGTAAATTTGTTACAAGTGTACCGGTTTGGGGTTTTTGGTGGTCAAAAAATTTGTTTTAGGTAAATTTACTACAGGTGTACCAATTTGGGGTTTTTGATAATCAAAAAATTAATTTAGAGTAAATTTATTACAAATGTACCAATTTTGGATTTTTTGCTATATCAACCTTTTCCTTTAGGGTTAATATCATGAAAAACTCTAAACTGATACATCTGTGACAACTTTACCAAAAACTAA
>CM062220.1:28062427-28252196 GCA_031216235.1 Syzygium jambos
TGGGAAGTTTGAGTATTTGAAAATTGAAAAAACTGGAATCGAATAAGGAATAGTTGCCACTTGAGAATTCGTATTGTAGATTATCGATGAAACTGTCACTATGTGAAGACCAGGCCACCGAAGCTATCATAAGAAAAAAGAACGCGTGATTTTATGCACAATCAATGGTGGTTACCTAACAAACAGGGACAGATGTCGAGACAAAAACAAGATCGATGACGATTACCCTACAGAAAAGGACAGGTGTCAAGACAAAGACGAGATCGATGACGGTTACCATTCATAGAAGGACAGGTGTCAAAGCAAAGACAAGATCAAACAACAATTACAAGATGAAGGATAAAACATAAGATTGATGGCAGTTTTTGTATAGGTGTCGTAAGGATAAACGACGAAGATAAGATCAACGGCGGTTATCTGGTATGATATGATAGATGGCACTAAAGAACGGTTATCATGCTCACAGTATAAATACCATCCGATAGCCGGCAAAACGCTCCCCCCGAACACACAATCAAAATGCTGTCTTTTTATCTTTGATTTCCTGCATTGTACTTTTAGTTTCCTTAGCTGTAGTTATCTATGTTTTAAACCTAGTAACAGCGTAGCGTGGTACTGATGGAGTTCGAATGTAATGTTGCTAGTCAATGGCTAGTTAGATTTGTTCGGATTGATTATGAAGTCTAAATTTCCTATCGATCAAATCTTGTCACGACCTGAGTTCGTACTATTTAATTGAAACAAACAAGTACTTGGTTCTCTCCTAAATATCTTCTGTCCGGAGTCGCCACAAAATTCGATTTCCTCTCATTAAAAATCGAAGAACAACTTTCGATGAATTATATTTCGTCGCAGAAGTAATTCCAGTCAAACATGATTATATATACAATAGTTTTTCGTTCGTTTTGGTTAGCATTTCATTTGAATCCTTTGTATTTTGAGTGCTATATTAAGGATATTAAGACCTCTTACCTTTTTCCTTTTAAATGATTTGATAAAATTTGTAATGATTGTCTAAACTAGTGGGACTCGACTTTAGAAACGACTTTTTAAAAGCATTGATTGACCGTTGTACTAGATAACGCCATAACTATGTAATTGGCATCTTTGACAACTCAATTCAAACGTGGGGCCGAGCATGGAAATTCGACACAGTCTTTTCTTCTAATTTATTGATTATACGAACATGCAAATTATATGCATGGAGATTACATACTCCGACTGAGGGCTGAAATTTCAAACAATCATTTGGACATTTGAAAATGCGTGGAGTCGATTTCAAATGTTGTGATGCTTTCATCGTACAATTAATTAATTAGGTTATGTTACAGATTGGTTTTGTAGTGCACTTGCGTCATGAAGGTGAAATAATCCTAGGCAACGAGCCATTTAGGGCTTATGTGTTTGTCAATAATCGAAGTCATCCAATATATTTTTTTTTCTTTTGTCATAATTTAAAATATTATCTAAGTTTCCAAATAGTATAAAAATATCATATATAAAATCACGTGCCAATAATTACACATTGCAAAAATTTCAGCGAATAAAAAAACATTCAATTTGCAGCGAGCAGCGAGATTTCAATTGAGAAAGAAAAAAGAAAAAAAGTTATGCTAGATGTCCCGGTATCTTTTATACAAAGGTTAATATTACAAAAAATCTCAAACTGGTATATCTGTGATAAATTTACCTTCCGTTAGTTTTCGTCAAATTTTACTGTTAAATTGCTAAGTTGGATAGCATATGACAGTTGACAAAGTGTACCAGTTTAGCCCATTTATTTGTCACAAATTTACCGATTTGTGATTTCCACGGTATTAATTCAATTTAGCAGAGCGTAAATTTATCACAGATGTACCAGTTTGAGGTTTTTTAAAGTTAAAAAATTATTTTTGGGTAAATTCTTTATAAGTATACAAATTTAGGATTTTTAGTGGTAAAAAAATTAGTTTTAATTAAATTTGTCACAAATATATCCATGTGAGATTTTTTGGATGATATTAACTCTATTTTCATATCGTGGTGCTTAGAATATTTCCTAATGGTAAGGGCGCACATGGAATTCATTCTACTCCAGAAATTAAATTCTTGCTAGAAATTGATTTATTGAATTCTTGCCAAAAATTAATTTTTGGAAAAGAAATCTGTTTGATAAAACAAGACTAATTCTGCTCTAGAAATTGATTTCTGGAAGAGAAATCTGTTTGATGAAATAGAAGGAAATATCTGCTTTTGGAGGTGCCCAAAAATTTAAATTTCACTTTAAGTGGGTAGTTACAGGTATTCTAAGCCATTCTGTGAAGTTTTAAAATTTTTTATTTTTGATTTTTTTGGGCACCACAAAAAATTTAAATTTCATTCAAAGTGGGTGGCTACAGGTATTCAAAACCATTCTAGAAAGTTTTGAAGTTTTTTATTTTTTGATTTTTTTTTCAGGCACATAAAAAAATTTAAATTTCACTCAAAGTAGGTGGTCATAGGTATTTAAAGTCATTCTATGAAATTTTGAAATTTTTTATTTTGAAATTTTCTTTTGGGCACCTCAAAAAATTTAAATTTCACTCAAAGTGGGTGGCCAAATGTATTCTAAGCCATTCTGTGAAGTTTTGATTTTTTTTATTTTTTTGGGCACCTAAAAAAATTTAAATTTCACTCAAAGTGAGTGGCCACAGGTATTCTAAACCATTATGTAAAATCTTTTATTTTTTGATTTTTTTGGGCACCTCAAAATATTTAAATTTCACTCAAAGTGAATGGCCACATGTATTCTAAATTGTAACATCCCGAGTTTCGACCCATTTTTGGGATTTATAAAACGCGGGATTTGTCGGTGTGCTTATAGTAAAATCTCGCCCGAGAGCTGATCACTTTCGGTTATTATTTTAAATTAGAGATTTCGCTAGAATCGCACTCGATCGAATTTGGCCGTTAATTAGACCCCAAACTTGGCAGTCGATTTCCGAGAGTTTCGGGACGAAATAAATTGGACGGTGTCGATATTATTGTGGCCAGCGTTGAGATTATCAGGGATGGCGAAAAAGTGGATTTTTGGACCGGGTGCGAATTTGGACTGGTAGACCTCCCTCGTAGTGTGGTTTGGGGCATTTTATTTTGGCCTTTTGTCCTAGATTATTGTTGGGATTTATTGTGGACTGTTAGGCCATTTTCCGAATTTAAATCGGGACCGATAGGTCGATTTTTAGTTTGGACCGTGTCCGTTGGTTCGCGCTTAAAGTTTAAAATTTAAACTTTTTCCCCTCTTTTTCTCGCTCCTCTCTCCTCCGCCGGTTTCCCCCCTTGCGCACGTTCTCCCTCTCTCTTTCTTTTCCCTCTCTCTTCCTTTTTCTCTCTCTCTCTCTTTCCCTTCCCCCCTTCTGCCGTGCAGCTACCCCCCTACGCTCACGTCCCCTCTGCATCTCATTTCCCCATGCACCACTCATTCTCTCTCTTTCTTTCTTTTCTCTCTCTCTTCTCTCTCTTCTGCTGCTTCTTCGTCTTCCTCTCTCTCCCCGACCCCGACTGTTGCTTCGCCTCTGCCCAGCCTCGCCGTCCGTCGCTCGGCCGCCCTCCGCCTCCGCCCGGTGCTGCTCCGCCAGTCGCCACCGCCAGCGAGCCCGGTCGCAGCCGCGCCGGCCGCCGCCGTCGCCCCAGCCATCCTCTCCTTCTCCCTCGCGCGCGCGGTAGCAAGGCGTTGCTGCTGGCCTTCGCGCCCGACGTGGCCCAGCCGCGCCTGGCCGCCGCCGCCGCCATCGTCCCGGCTGTCCCGACCGCCCTCGTCTCGGCCCCCCGTTGCTCTCCCTCTTTCTCTGTCTTCTCGGAGTGGGGACGACGAGCCGCTGCTGCTCTTCCAGTCACCGTCGCCGCCTCAGCTCGCCGTTTCCCTTCGCCGCGGACCAGCCGAGCTGTGCGACCGTCGCCGTCGTCGCCGCGAGCTAGCCCAGCCCTACTCGAGCTCGCCGTGCCTGGCCGCCTCAGCCCGCGAGCAGCCTCCGCCGGGTCGCCACTGCCCGCCAGCTCGCCGCGCCGCCCCGTCGCCGCCGCGAGGTCGCCGGTGCCGTCGCCATGGACCGCCGTCCCCCTCTCCTCAGCCCCTTCACCTCAGCCCCTCCTCTGTTTTGGCCGGATTGAACCTTGAGTCCGCCGGAGTCGTCGTGTAACCGCCGGCTTGCTCCCGGAGCGCCGCCGCCGATTCTCACCGCGAATCGGTAGTCGGCCGCACGCTCCCGTCGCCTCGAGACCATTATTAGGCGAGTAAAAATTTCTAAACCCTAATTAGCCTGATTGTGGAGTTTTAGGGGTAAATTAATGGGTTAATTAAGCTAAATTGTGGTTTAATTAAGTGGAAATGTGTGTGGGCTGATTAGAGGACGCAATTGGGGCTTAATGAGGATGTTTAGGTGTGAATTGGCGACTAAATATGGGCTGATGGGTACTGTTCATCATAGGTCCGAATTTGGGATGAATCGCCTAAGTTGCAATTAATTGGGCTCTTGTATAATTGTCTAAGTCGGGTGACCCCATGTATAATTGGGACTTAATAAGGGTGTTTAAGGATGATTTGGAGACCAATTGATGGTTGTTTGGGTGTGGTTCACATTAGAACCGAATTTGCTTAAATTGAATATTAATTGGACTATTGTGTAATGATTTGAAATTAGGCATTTTGGAGGTCAATTAGGACTCGTCGGGACTTTGGGGGATGAGGCCATATTTTGGAGTTTATCGATTGAGACTGGTTGGCCATGTCAAGTCCTAAGTGGATGGAAGTGCTATAATGCTAAGTTGTGTGTTAAGTGCCGAATGTAAATGGACTTCAATGAAAGGAGTTAGACGTGCCGATAATGCACTGTATGAGTTGAAATTGTGAATTATTATCCTTGGCACACCGTGGCATGACAATTGGCTTGAATCCCATGACATGTAAATTCGCATCATGCTTTGATATGGTTGAAATTGAATACGTTAATGCACATGTCTGTCGTGAGTAAATCGGGCCTTCGGGTCGTTACAACTGTGGCCTTCGGGTCGGGCCTTCGGGTCGTTACAACTGTGGCCTTCGGGTCGGGCCTTCGGGTCGTTACAACTGTGGCCTTCGGGTCGGGCCTTCGGGTCGTTACAACTGTGGCCTTCGGGTCGGGCCTTCGGGTCGAAACAACTGTGGCCTTCGGGTCGGGCCTTCGGGTCGAAACAGTTGTGGTCTTCGGACCGGGCCTTCGGGTCGAAACAGTTGTGGTCTTCGGACCGGGCCTTCGGGTCGAAACAGTTGTGGTCTTCGGACCGGGCCTCCGGGTCGGTTTAATGGTTGTTGGCCTTAGGGTCGTGGCGTCGATAGAACTGCATATTCTTTTCATATATTTATATTGAAAGTCTAATCTGTAGGGCAGCGTAATGAATTGGGCTATGGGCTCGGGTGCGTTTATATTAATGTATATACTGGTTTAGTGAGTTATGTATTTTATTTACCCTCTGGAGGTACACTTAGGCCTAATTTAGGATTAGAGATTATTACTTGCTGAGTTTATCTCACGGTTGTGGTAAAACCGAATTTTCAGATCCCCGGCCATGAATTTCCAGGACTCGGAGGTTGAGTATGAGATCGTGGAGGATGAAGTAGAGCATGAGGAATTAGGTGGGGTAGTTTTGAGCCGGAGATTGTGGATTCCGACCCAGAGCAGGCAGATGCCGTGATCCTTTTTGTTGTACCTTTCTGGTTTATAAATGGATAGTGTATATAAGTTTATAAAGAATATATATTTTGGTTTAATCGATAGTAATTTGATATCTCTTGCTATTCATGGATGCGTTTTATATTGTCCGGGTGTATATATATTATATACATATATATACGTCGTTTCCGCATGTGGCGTGTTTTCTCTGATTTGGGTATTAGGGTCTCTGTGACGCAATCCTGGGAGCGTCGCACTCTGTTTCGACCCTAGGCGGATGTTCATGCTCTCGTTGGGTGCGGGGCGTGACATAAATCATTTTGTAAAATTTTAAAATTTTTGATTTTTTTATTTTTTTGGGCACCTAACAAAATTTAAATTTCAATCAAAGTGAGTGGCCACAGGTATTCTAAGCCATTCTGTGAAATTTTAAAATTTTTTATTTTTTGACTTTTTTTGGGCACCTAAAAAAATTTAAATTTCACTAAAAGTGAATGGCCACAAGTACTCTATGCCATTTTGTAAAAATTTGAAAATTTTGATTTTTTTATTTTTTTGGGCATCTAAAAAAATTTAAATTTCACTCAAAGTGGATGGCCACAGATATTCTAGGGCATTCTATAAAATTTTGAAAATTTTTGATTTTTTGATTTTTTGAAATTTTTGATTTCTTGTAAAGAAGGAAATTTGGGCTAAAATACATTTTGGAAGAGAGAAGTTACTTTTTTGGGCCAAAAATTATTATGGAAGAAAAAATTCATTCCAGAGCCAAAAAAAGAATGAAGTTTTATCAAACGTATTTTTATTCTAAAATGTAAAAATTGCTCAAGAATGCATTCCAAAAATTTCTGCTCCAGAATGCATTCCGAAACAGAAATGCGTTTGTTAAAAAATTTCCGGAATGCATTTTGAAGCAATTTTTATATTTTGGAATAAAAATGCGAATGTTAAAAATACTTATTTCTAGAATGAGTTTTGAGCAAGAAAAAGAAAAGCTAATTTTTGTAGCTTCTCTCTTACAGAATACATTCTCCCTTTTTTCTCTCTTTTTCGTGGCCTTTACAACACATTTTGAGATCTCACTAGTTTTTTTTTTTCAGAAAATGCATAAAAATTGAAAAATTCCAGAAAAATTCATAAAAATTTTCAAAAAATAAAAAAAGTCAGATTTCGGGAAATTACAAAATTTGGTGAATTTTTTTCAAAAAATAAAAAATTTCAAAACTTCATAGAATGGCTTAAAAGCCACCCTTAAGTGAAATTTAAATTTTTTTAGGTGTCTTAAAAAATCAAAAAATAAAAAATTTTAAAACTTCACAGAATGACTTAGAATACTTGTGGCCACCTATTTTGAGTGAAATTTAAATTTTTTGAGATGATAAAAAAATCAAAAATTTGAAAACTTCACAAAATGGCTTAAGAATTTATGTGGCCATCCATTTTGAGTGAAATTTAACTTTTTTGAGCTGTCCAAAAAAATAAAAAATTCAAAACTTCACAAAATGGCTTAGAATATCTTTGGTCACCCACTTTAAGTGAAATTTACATTTTTTTAGGTGCCCAAAAAAATAAAAAAATAAAATATTTTAAAACTTCACAGAATGACTTAGAATATCTGTGTCCACCTATTTTAAGTGAAATTTAAATTTTTTTATGTGCAAAAAAAATAAACAAATCAAAACAGATTTCTATTCCAGAAATCAATTTCTGAAGCAAAATTAGTCATGTTCCATCAAATAAATTTTTCCTCCAAAAATCAATTTTCGGCAAAAATTTTAAAAATTAATTTCTGATAAGAATTTAATATCTAGAGCAGAATGATTATCATTTGAGCCTTAAGTTGCCCTATGCAAAAGCACCCGAAAATGGAGACAGACAACACAGACAGAGAGACTGAAAAGGGATTTTGTATGCATGGGGGAGAATCAAAGCACAGGCTACCAGATAAAATTCAACCATGCTCATCCTTCTGTTCACGTTTCCAAAAAATAAAAACATAAAAAACACATGCCACTTTTTTCGTAAGTCGTAACGCAAAAGACGACAAGCGGCCGACCGAGACGACCCACCAATCCCAGAGCATCTCACTCGCGCTTCCACGACTCAATGAATTCGGCCAACGACGACCGAGACGACCCGCCGGGGCTCAGCGCAGCCTTAGCTTCTTCCTTCATGGCAAGCACTCGCTCTCTCACCATCTTGCCCTCCTCGCTCTCCATCAACTCTCTGACTCGCTTCTCCACCTCCTCCGAACTCACCGACCCGTCCTCCGACTCGTCCACCGGCAGGGCGATCCTCATCTCCTGCACCAGCAGTACTCTGTTGTGCCGCTGCTCCGCATAGAGCGGCCACGCCAGCATCGGCACGCCCGCGCACACCGCCTCGAGCACCGAGTTCCACCCGCAGTGAGTCACGAACCCGCACACCGAACCGTGGCTCAGCACTGCCACCTGCGGGGCCCATTTCTTGACCACGAGCCCCCTCTCTTTGGTACGTTCCAAGAATCTCTCCGGAAGCAGCGAGCCCAAGTCCGGATCGGGCATCGCCGACGTGGCCGCCTTTTGGTTCTTGCCCGTTGTTGGGTTACGGACCACCCACAAGAACCGTTGACCGCTCCTCTCAAGCCCCGTCGCTATTTCCTTCAGCTGTTCCGCAGAGAACACGCCCAAACTCCCGAAACACAGGAACACAACGCTCCCTCTCGGCTGCGAGTCCAGCCACGTCAGACACTCAGGCGATCCGCCATCGTCACCTCCCCTGCTCGAGATCAGCGGCCCGATGCTGTAAATCGGTGGAGTGGGCCCGCCGAGCACACAATCGCCCTCCATGGTGGCTCGTATAGCTCTCGGCTCCAGCTTCTCGAAGGTGTTGACTATGATTCCGGCTGAAGTCCGCATCTTCAGGGACGAATCCAAGAAGCCCTTGTAGGCCTCGTCGTAGCGATCCTGCATCGGCTTCACAACATCGGAGGGCGGTATAGGCGGTGTGCCGGGGATATCTATGGGGGCGTCAAAGTCTTTAAAGCTTTTGGCAAACTTGTCGTGAAGAGTCGGGAAGTAGAGGAAGAAGTTGAGGAACCCGGCGCCGGAAGTGAAGAAGTAGTAGTAGGGAATGTTGAGCTCGCGCGCGACGGCGACGGCAGCGACGCAGAAGCAGTCGATGATGAGGCCGTGAACGACATGATTTTTGGAGATAGTGGTGAGGGCGTGGCGGACGTTGGGGTTGTTGAGGCGGAGGAGCTCGAGGGCGAGGGTCTCGTGGTGGGGGGAGGTGGTAGAGTAGTCCGGGGGGAGGGTGGTGGCAGGGAAGTAGTGGAAGGCGATGGAGGGGACAGTGGCGGAGACGGAGGCGATGTAGGCGGTGGTGGAGCCGGCGTCGTATGCTTGGTTGGTGATGAGGATGTGGATGAAGAGGGATGGGCGGTGGGTGAGGAGGAGCTTGCCAAGCTCCACCATGGAGATGAGGTGGCCGATGGCCGGTGACGGATACAGCACGATTGCTTCCTTCATCGCTTGGGCTTGTTGGTGTTGCTTGAACGGCGTTGAAGCTCTCTGAGAGTGAGCGTTTCGTGTGAGATTGTTTTGTTTCTTTTTAGTCCGGTTCCCATTTTATCTCCTCGAGATCGAGATGTCATCAAAGATAGTACCTTACATCAACTCATCAACAGTGATGGCGCAGTCACCCCCCACATATTTTATTATTTTCCCAAGGATGTGAAGAAAATCTTGTGGCCACACGAACAGATTTTATGCGCGTTGTCTGGAATGCGTGGTCCTTCTTTTCTATAATGGTGCTGTTATGTTAGCCCAGTCTTTCATTATATTATTTAATGCACGAGGGAATGGATGACAGAGTCACTTGAAAATTAATTTGTGTGAGGTCAGAGTATTGGCCCAATATTGCTTGAAGTATGTAATGTACATTCAAAATTGGATCAGGACCACTGAAGATGATGAGTCTCACCAAATCTGAGCGTTCATTATGTATTAGGTTCATGGGGTACTTGCTCTTAAACATGATGTCCCTCCCAATCGAATAATTCTTGTAGGTTGGTTTAGAAAAAATATTTTATAATCTATAGATCATGTATACTATACTCATTTCAATCATTGATAATGGAGGCCTTATGTTGAGACCCATATATAATTAATTACGGTAAGAATACTGAAAGTGTCATAATTTGGACTTCAATTTTGTTTCATTTTCCACTTTGGACTTGCATTTATTTTATGAAAAAAATTACACGGGACTCAATCGAAAAAAAATTAGGGTATTCAAGTAAGCGTTGTATAAAAGTTATGACACTTATAGTGTTATTATTTCTAATTAATTGTTGAGAGGACATTGATCCACAACATGATATATAGACTATATGTGCAATAGCTTCTTATTGATTTGGGCTTAGATCATTCATTCATTTGATCATTTTGTCATCATATTTTTAGTGCTATAAGGATTTTAAGATCTATTACTAATATTTTTCTAAATGACGATGGAATTGTAACTATTTCTTAAACTAGCATGACTCAATATGACTCTGGAGAGGGCTTTTTAAAAGTATTGATTGGGATGGATAAACCACTCCTCTTTCTTTTGACATCTTATGGTACCGATTATCGGGGAAATTACAAAAAAAATCTTAAACATATTACAATTATATCAATTCAGTCATAAATCTTTCAATTTAACCAATAGTCCTAAACTTTTTGACGACTTGTCAAGTTTTTTCAAAAACTTTTGACGATTTGCCAATTGTGTCCTAAATCCTCTGACAATTAACCAATTTATTCCATTAAGCTAATTTTGGCAAAAAATCGCTAACGTTGTGGTTTACTCAGTGTCGATCGACCTACGTGGCACGACCAATACTGACGGGAATAATTTTTTAAAATTTTTCTGAATTTTATTATTATTATTTCTTTTGTTCTCTTCTTTTTTTTCCTCCTAACCCTAGCTAATGAGGTTGCCAGCCAACGTGAGGGCTGGCGACCCTCACCTCAAGGTGAGGATGTTGCAGCCCTCGCCAGCCATGGGCGAGGGTCGCGGCTCTTGCCCAGACCAGGTGAGGGCATTGCGACCCTCGCTTGAATCAAGGTGAGGGCCCAATGCCCTCACACGTGGCCTGTAAAGGTCAACTAGCAAGCTCATCGGAACATGGTTGTAAAAGAAAGGGAAAGAAAAAAATTTAAATATGAACAATTTTTAAAAAATTGTCTATGTGAGTGATTTTTGGTCAAAATTTGTCAGAAGAACTAAATTGGTAAATCACTAAAAATTTAAGACTTAATTAGCAAATCGTATAAAATTTTAAAACTGAATTAGCACAATTGAAAATTTTAAGTATTAATTGGCAAATCATCAAAATGTTATGACTAAATTGATCCAAATGAAAAGTTTAAGAATGAATTGGCATAAGTACAATATGTTTAGAACCCTTTAGATTATTTTCCCGCTGGTTCCTAGTCCCAAAGGAAATGGGTTGACAAAGGGCAGCTAAGCCTGTACGATTTCTAAAAGAAACACATAATCGACCTTTCTTAACTTCTAGCATAATAATATTGTAGATCTCTGGTTACGAGCACAGTAAAAAAAGCTTGCATGAGGAACGCAGCTAATCTGGTTAGGCGAATGTAGCATTCATGCATCGTTAAAGAAAGGATAGTAGGCGGCAGCGATCGCTAATCCTCGACAATGAGGCAAGGCCTAATTATCGTACTCGCCATTTCAAGTGCCTCCTTCCCTACTACGGGAGCTTGCATGATCCGACAAGGTTTAAGGGGGAAGTCACAATTTGAGCATGGTACACCTTATTTGAAAACACTATAGAGAAAACACTATGTAATTGACTTATTTGAAAACTTAATTCAAAACTATCAAATCATTTAATGCAATTCTGCATTTTTAAATGTGATCTGATCTAAGTTATCAATAAAGTTTGGAATTATATGATGATTTATAGTTTTTCTTTGGGTTGAGGTAGAGTCTAGAGATGCCAAACGAGAATATTCAACACAATCTTTTCTTTCAATTTATTGATTGTAGCAGACTTGCAAATAATGTTCCCCTTCTTTTTGGTGCAACTAATTTTTCTTCAATTTTAGTATTCCTTTAGATTTCATCATCTTCAAGACACAAACTTTGAATCAAATAGCATCTCTTCGGAAACATTTATATCGATCGACGCACACGTCAAGTAGAAAAAGAAAATTAAAGGAAATTGTTGTTTACACCTAAATGTTACCCAGTCATTTAAGATTTAATTACACAAAAATTAGAAATTAATTTTTAACCCCTAAATAAAAATAATTTAATTAAATTACACGGTACATAGATATTAAGCGCATTTGTATTAATAGAATTTATTGAAACATATTTTCTTTTTATAAAATTATTATAAAAATTAAAAAAAAAGACAGAGAGAAGACAAAAATGGGGTCTCCCTCTGGGGACACTTAGGGTCTGTTTAGTAACGTTTCTGTTTCTTTATTTTTCTGTTCTTTTGTTTCCCGGAACAGAAAAAGAACAAAAATCTGTTTAGTAAAAAAAATCTATTTTTTTGTTTCTGGAACAAAAAAGTATTCCAGAAAAAGATTTGGAACAGAAACAAGAAGCAAAAAAAATCTACTTCTTGTTTCTAGAACAAGAAAAAAGAAACGATTTTTTTTTCTAGAATTCCCCAAAAATAAGAAACAATCCATCGGCCGCAAGCCGCCTACTCTCGCCTCTCGCCGTCCTTCGCCGCCACCTACGGCCCGCCTTCCGCTGCCGCCGCCTGTCGGCCAACGCTCGCCGGCCGCCTGTCGCCTGCCGCCCGTCGGCCAACACTCGTCGGCCGCCTCTTGCCCTCTGGCCGCCTCTTATCGTCAACCACTGTTTTCCGCCGCTCGACGCTTGTCGCCACCCACCACCGGTCGCCGTCCTCCACTGTTGGCTGCCGTCCTCCATCACCCGATGCCGGCCGCCACCCGGCGTTGGCCGCCTCCCCTCGCCAACCACTTGACGCCGGCGATCACCCACCACCGATCGCCGTCCTCCGCCGCTGCAGGCCACCCACCACCGGCCGCCATCCTCCGCCGCCGGCCATTGTGCTCCACCGCCCGACGCTGGCCACCACCCGGCGCTAGTTGCCCTCTGCCGTCGGCCACCTCCTGCCTCTGGCCACCACCCGGCGCTGGTTGCCCTCGGCCGTCGGCCACCTCCCACCTCTGGCCACCCGACGCCGGTGGTCACCCACCATCGGCCGCCATCCTTCTCCACCAGCCGCCATGCTCCATCGACCGACGATGGCCACCCTCCGCCGCCAGCCACCTCCTGTTTCCGTCACCGTCGCCCGACACCACCGTGCTTCACCGTTGACCGTCGTGCTCCACTGCCTAACACCGTCGGCCGCCATCCTTTGCCGTCGCCGACCACCGTCCTCTGCCCCCCACCGCCAACCGCCGTCCTCCGTCGATATCCCATAAGGGAGAAACTCGTCCATGGAATAGAAATAGATCATTCGCGCCTTAAACGCGTTTCTATTCTTTTTTCTATTCCAGGAATAGAAATTTTGTGCAGTTACTAAATGCTAATTTTTACTCAGAAATTGTTCCAAGAAATAGAAATAGAAAAAATTATTTCTGATCAAAAATTGTTTCTGGGAACAAAAACGTTGCTATGCAGACCCTTATAGAAAAAAAAAAAAGGGGGAAAGGACACAGAAGAAAGTAGTCTGCAAATTTCTCTAAAGAAAAACTCACAAGAAGAGACAAAAGAGGGCAGAGCTCTCTTCTTTGGTCTCGATCAATGCACGTCCAGAATAGTGGAAGAGAGGGAAGAGGACAGAAGAAAAAAGGCAAAAGTACACCACAAGTACCATAATTTGTGTACGGCGATCACTTTGGTGCCATAACTTTTTTTCGGATCACTTTGGTACCAAGTCGAAGGAAAATAGATCACTTTAGTGACTCTGGCCAAAATTCCGGCCAAAAAGCTCACCTGGCATTTATATTAAAAAAAATAGTCTGAATTGTACATGTGAAAATTACGTGGCTTTTTTTCGAATTTTTTAATTTTTAGAAAAAAAAAATAGGGGTTGCAGCAGCGGCGAGCCCTCGCCGCTACTGCCTGGGTCGCCACCACCGCCAGGAAGAGCCGGCGGTGGTGGGCACAGTGGTCGGCGAGGGTCGCCGGCCCCTGGTCGGGGCCCGGCGACCCTCGCCTCGCCCGGATCCGGCGAGGCGCGGCCTTGCCCAGCGAAGGTGAGGCGAGACCTCGCCGTCGCGACCCAGGCGACGGCGAGGTCTCGCCTCGCCGGATCCGGGCAAGGCGAGGGTCGCCGGGCCCCGGCCAGGGGCCGGCTACCCTCGCCGGCCACTGCGCCCACCACCGCCGGCCCTTCCCGGCGGTGGTGGCGACCCAGGCAGCAGCGACGAGGGCTCCCTCGCCGCTACTGCAGGGTTTTTTTTAAATATAATATAATATAATATTTTTTAAAGTACACATCAGCAGGCTAAACGGCGTCGTTTTTGGTTTTTAATGCTGACTGGACCTCTCCGGCAAGCCGTGGATCTCTCCGGCGAGCCGTGTCAGTGCCACATCGGATTTCCGGCGAGCCACGTCAGCATTGGTACTAAAATGATCATTTTTTAAAAAAGTTGGCACTAAAGTGATCTGAAAAAAAGTTATGGCACCAAAGTGATCGTCGTACACAAGTTATGACACTTGTGGTGTGCTTTTGTCGAAGAAAAAAAGAAGGGAGACGGGAGGGCGAGAGGAGAGAACAGAGAGAAAAAAAGAAGAGAGAACGATAGGAGAGAATAGAGAGCAAAAAGGAAGAGAAAACGAGAGGAGAGACGGGAAGAGAGTTTCGGAGAGCGATGGAGTGAACAAGTGAAAAGGGGACGAGAGCTAGAGTGTTCCTCCGACAACCACCACGCCCGAGCCTTCGTCGACAATGCGCTCGTCCGACGTTTTCCCTCTCCTGAGCCAAAGCCGCGGTAGGTTTTGGTTTGTTTTTTTGGGGTTTTAGGTCGATTCCCCAAGGATCCCGACTCGGAGGCGTGCGAGGCGACCGAACTAAGTCCCGATATATCTCAAGCTCACCCTCTATTCGCCGTCGCCGAGCTGGGTAGGGCCACTTCCGGCGACTGAGCTCTCGTTCTTCTTCACCCTGATTGTAGCTCAGTTTCGCCCTATCTCGGTTCAACCGAGATCGGGATTTAGTGTTCTTCGTTTATGCTCACGTTTGATGTGAAAGAACCATTTCCGAGTTGATGTTGAGCATGGCTTGTTCACTACGTTTTGAGTTTGGGTTGATTTCGTGAGCGGTTTGAGTTGGGGGTTTCCTTTCCATTATTGCACACCACGTGTTTGCTGAAATGCATCAGCTAGATCCGTGAACTTTTTTCTCGAGTCCAGTTTGTTGGAATGTCAGGATGTACGTTGGTTTGTGATGCCTGGAGATGGGGTTGCGTTATATGATTCCCCGAACCGCACTGTTCACGACAAATGCTTTCGTTGTTCCATGTTTGTGCTTTTTCGTTCTTCCGTCTTCTGTGTTCTCTGCTGATGTAGCTTCGTATGTGATGTGTTTGGCCCGGCATTGCGACGGACGATGGTAAGACTCATTAACTCTGATGGTTGGTTTAGCAGTGCGAGATAGTGCCATTCTTGTTGAGCATAGGACGCTGTTATTATTGTTGAAGTTTTGTCGTTTTAAAACAAATGCGTAGCGTTAAAAATTTTTGGGTAGCAAGAACGCTAAGCAAAAGTTGGTGTTCTACTGTTCTGGGCTTCATGGGCTTCATGTATTGGTTTCTGCCAGAAGGGAAAAAGACGTCCAGAAGGGAAGGAAGAAAAAAATAAGAAAAGAAAAAGAAACAAAAAAGAAAGGAAAAGAAAAGGGGGGAAAAGAAAAAAAATAGAAAAGAAATTGCTAAACGGGGGTCCCGGATTGGTCGGAGAGCCCGGTTAGGCAGTCGGGCGGAGACCCGGTCCGGAATTCTTTTTATTAATAAAAATATTAAAATATATATAAATATTAAAAAATTCCAAAAAAACTCAAAAATGTTTAAAAATATTAAAAAGTCTAAAAGAAAACATTAAAAATTCAGAAAATTTAAAAAATCTAAATTTTTAAAAAATTCAGAAAAGTTCCAAAAAAATCCGGAAAATCAAAAAACATTATTTGGGCTTTGGAATTGATTTTTCTTGCCCTTTTGTGTGATTAGTATCATGTTTGATTGCACGTTGCTTGATTCACATACTTTGAAATGCACGTTTAATTTAACCTCGCATGTGGTTGATTATGTATGATAGGTTCATATATTGATTGTTACTTCCCTTAGCTTGGTTAGGGATGGAATTTCGAGATTTCCAATTAGTGTGAACATATTAGGCGGTAATTGAACAAGGTTAAGCACCGAAAAGGCACTAATTGGTCAATTAGTGTAATGAAGTTCCTATACCCATTGAATTTATGGTTCGTAAAAGTGAAGCATTTCTCCTGTGCTTTACTTGGGTGTCTAATCGACCCACCAAAAACTGATTAGTGGCGACTCCTAGATGAAATTGATTCGCATGTTAATAACTTAAATCTAAGTCGCGAATTAGTATGAACTTAAGAGAGCTCGAGTTGGGTTTAACTTAGTAATTTATTAGCCAAATCCCTTAGGCGGCAGGCCGGTTCGAGGAGGTCGCGACAATTGTTTATAGAAAGCGCGATTAAAAAATCAATCATAGTATATTAAGATATGAGCTTATTAATACGTCAATGATAACTATAATGCGATCAAATGTGAAATTTGTAGCGCGATTCTTATGTATATTTCCCTCATCTTTAAGGAAGCTTTTGGATTACTTTTTGACCATTTCAATGGTTAATCCGTATGAACCAAAATCATATGTAAGTTTAGAAGCCAAATATCGTCATCTAAGAATTTGCCAAATGTCATAATCATGAAAGTAACTTTTATTATTGAAAATAGCTACGAATAATTTCATAAGTTATTCATTTTATTTTTTAACTTGAGCACATCTGTTTTGGGCTATGGATGTAGATGATGGTGATTTAAGACTCACACGTTTGCACACGCGTGTTCGACAACAACGTTAATGCTGGGGCCCACCAGCAGAGTTTGTCGTTCGATGTATAACCTTCCGATACGACAACCTGTATGTTTAACATTTTATTGGTCTCTGTCCATGGCCAAAAGGTCAAAAACCAGAACATGTCGTGAGTTGGCCTAGGATGGGTAACTGTTTGTTGTGCCGTAACCCGAGCAGCACCGATATCGGTAATACACGATATGACACGTCGACACGTTATTTTTTAAAAAATAAAAATTTAAAAACATTAGGATACACTGCACATTAAATATATATTTTTATATAAACATAATAAATTATCATTTTTATAATTATTTCAATCAAATTAATTTGATTTAAATTTATAAATAAATAAATAAATAAGTGTCGGATGAGTGTCGGTGTTCGACACGTTCGACATGTGTCCGACACAACACTGAGGCTCCCGGAGAGTGGCCGTGCTTCCTAGGCTGTAACTGCATTGTGAGTTATGTGTTTTATGTTGCACGTTTTACTACAGAAACAGCACTGCAACCGCGGCACCGAGATTTTGTACTGTTGCGGTCTGCAAAACCACTTCCCGACTCCCCGACAAGAGAATGGAAATAGGTAATACAAAGGGAGATAATAAATTTGCAAGAAGAGAGATTTTATTTCACCGATAAAAGAAAGGATTTTGTCTGCACGGGAGAGAATCAAAGCACAAGCTACGAGATAATATTCAACCATTGCTCGTAACGCACGTCAATCCGCCACCCTCGAACGTTTCAAACCCAAAAGACTTGCTAAAAAAAAAACCCAAAAGACGACAAGAAAAATTCATCAGCAGACGGCCGACCGAGAAGACCTACGAAATCCAGCGCATTTCACTCGCGCTTCCACGAATCAATGAGTCCGGCCAACGCCGACTGAGACGACCCGCCGGGGCTCAGAGCAGCCTTAGCTTCTTCCTTCATGTTAAGCGCTCGCTCTCTCACCATCGAGCCCTCGTCACCCTCCATCAGCTCACTGACTCGCTTCTCCACCTCGTCCGAACTCACCAACCCGCCCTCTGACTCGTCCACCGGGAGGGCGATCCTCATCTCCTTCACCAGCAACACCCTGTTGTGCCGCTGCTCCGCATAGAGCGGCCACGCCAGCATCGGCACGCCCGCGCACACCGCCTCCAGCACCGAGTTCCACCCGCAGTGAGTCACAAACCCGCCCACTGAGCCGTGGCTCAGCACCGCCACCTGCGGGGCCCATTTCTTGACCACAAGCCCCCTCTCTTTGGTACGTTCCAAGAATCCCTCAGGAAGCAGGGAGCCCAAGTCCGGGTCGGGCATCAAGGGCGCGGCGGCCTTTTGGTTCTTGCCCGGTGTTGGGTTACGGACCACCCACAAGAACCGTTGACCGCTCCTCTCAAGCCCCGTCGCTATTTCCTTCAGCTGTTCCACAGAGAACACGCCCAAGCTCCCGAAACACAGGAACACGACGCTCCCTCTCGGCTGCGAGTCCAGCCACGTCAGACACTCAGGCGATCCGCCGTCGTCACCTACCCTGCTCGAGATCAGCGGCCCAATGCAGTAAATCGGTGGAGTGGGCCCGCCGGGCACACACTTGCCGTCCATGGTGGCTCGTATCGCTCTCGGCTCGAGCTTCTCGAAGGTGTTGACTATGATCCCGGCTGAAGTCTGCATCTTCAGGGACGAATCCAAGAAGCCCTTGTAGGCCTCGTCATAGCGATCCTGCAACGGTTTCGCAACGTCAGAGGGTGGTATTGGAGGTGTGCCGGGGACATCTATGGGGGCGTCAAGGTCTTTAAAGCTTTTGACAAACTTGTCGTGAAGAATTGGGACGTAAAGGTAGAAGCTGAGGAAACCGGCACCACTAGTGAAGAAGTAGTAGCAGGGGATGTTGAGCTCACGCGCGACTGCGACAGCAGCGACGCAGAAGAAGTCAATGATGAGGCCGTGAACGACGTGGTTTTTGGTGATAGAGGTGAGGGCGCAGTAGACGTTAGGGTTGTTGAGGCGGAGGAGCTCGAGGGCGAGGGTCTCGCGGTTGGGGGAGGTGGTGGAGAAGTCCGGGGGGAGGGTGGTGGCAGGGAAGTAGTGGAAGGCGATGGAGGGGACGGTCGTGGAGACGGAGGCGATGTAGGCGGTGGTGGGGCCGGCGTCGTAAGCTTGGTTGGTGATGAGGATGTGAATGGAAATGGAAGGGCGGTGGATGAGGAGGAGCTTGCCGAGCTCCACCATGGAGATGAGGTGGCCGATGGCCGGTGACGGATACAGCACGATTGCTTCTTTCATTGCTTCGGTTTGTTGGTGTTGCTGGAACGACGATGGTCTTCGTGAGATTGGTTTTTTTACGATTAATCTTCATGCGATCGAGGTTTTATAAAAAACATTGAACCTAATCATTATATTATTTGATGCGTGAGAGAATGGCTGACGCGCTCGGTTGAAAATCTATTTATGTGAGGTCACACTGTGGGCCCAATATTGCTTGAAAACACGGAGAAATTTGATTCGAGTGTAATGTATATGCAAAATTGGATGGGTCCTGCTAGCGTGACCGCTCCGTCAGTTTTAGGAATGACGGAGCAATAGTGGCCACAAGTTTTTCAATTGAAAGACTGGAAACCAAGCAAATAAGACGTAAATGACAACTATTTTGTTTCAAAAATAAATTTTTATCTAGATTTTTTATTTTTGTTTCATGGATGAATTTCGGAATAAAAATACGCGTTTGATAATGACACAAAATTTTTGTTCCTGAAAAAAAAATTGTTTAATAACGGCACAAAATTTCTTTCTCTTGGGTAGCCGGCAAGTGGATAACGGGCGGTGGACAGCGGGCGGCGAACGACGGCAGCAAACGGCTGGCGGCGGATAGCAGGGGGAGGCAACGGTGGATGGCGATGCAACCAGTGTGGAGGATGGTGGCCGGCGTTGGGAGGCAAGTGACGGCCGGCGGCAAGAGGGGGGCGACAGCGAGAGGAGGGCAGTGGGAGGAGGGTGAATGCTTGCAGTGAACGATGGGCGGCGAACGGTGGGGGGAGGTGGCAGCGGACGGCGACGTGGCCAGTGCAGAGGACGGCGATTGGAGGCGATCGGCGTTGGGTAGTGGTGAGAGGCGAGCGACGAGCGACGCCAGGGGTGGGGTAGCAGCGGGAGGTGGGAGGCCGGCGACGGGAGATGATGGCCAGCAAACGGCGAGCGGGCGCCCACAATGGGCAGCGACGGGAGAAGGGCGGTGGTGGGAGGAGGGTGGCTAGCGGCAGGAGATAGTGGTTGGCAGATGGCGGCCCACAGTGGGAGACGGCGAACAACGGGAGATGACGGCCAACAAGTGGGCAGTGATGGGCGGGCGACCAACTACTAGCAAGAGTGAGCGATGAGAATAATTTTTATTTCTCATTTTTGTTTTAAAAATAGAAAAGTAGAAAACTTTTATTGCTCATTTCTGTTTCAAACCTATTTCTGAAATCAAATTTTATTCTTGAAATTAAAAAATAAATTTGTGTTATCAAATAGATTTTTGTTCCTAACTTATTTTTGAAACAAAAAAATAGAAACAAAATGGTTAAAGTCACTCTTTATTTTCTTATTTTTTTTAAATAGTTTTCTTCTCGTCCGTTTCTGTCATTTCATCTCCTCAACGATAACTATGACCATTAAGCCAACCTTTTTGTCTAATAGTTCCATCAATAGATGTATTTTCGTGATAGGAATTCACAAAAATGAAAGTCTATAAACCTACAAAGTTGGACTTTTTAAAAAAGCACCAATACATTTCGGTGTAATTTATTCTTTACGTAAGCAGTTCTCAAATCACGATACATAACTATTATTTAAGTTAGACAATTATTCCTGCATAATTTAAAGATTACTTTGTGAAATGAAAAAAAAAATCATTGCTTTTGTAAGAGGAAAAATAGACTCTATTCCCTGTGCACAGTATAAGTTCTTTAATTTATTCATGTAATGCTGACTAGTCAATTTACTGGTGAGTTTCACGTTAAAATTACGACCATGAAGAGATTACAATTATATGTATTATACATACATATAAATCGATTCATTCATGCAAGTATGACTTTGAAATGGACCATGCTAGTTTGAGATGGTACAAGAGTTACCTATCACCTCCGTATTGTGACATCGCTCAACATTAATTTACATATTCTTACTCCTCCATGTATAATGTTTAAATCGAGTAAACTAGCTGACACATTTTCGGTATCATCGTTTCAAAATATTACCGTATTTCATTTGTGTAAAAGTAATCCAATGCAGTGTCTCTACGTTTATCACTATTACATGACTAACTTCCTGTATGAGTAAGACCATCCAAAGGTGGACTGCGCATTACATTTATCTGAGGAGGAAATTATGTGAAACAATCAGGTAACACGCTACAAAATGAACGGTGAATAATAGCCTGTTATTTGGTTTGATGACAGAGGACGATTACCAAAGCATTTTCCAAATTGGATTGGGACTATCGAAGATGATTGACCTAACCAAATCAAAGCGTTCACATTCAGTTTGGTATATGTAATAGGTTCATGGAATACTTACTCAAAAACCTGATGTCACAATCGAAAGTATATCGTAGGTTGATTTAGAAAAAAAAATTTAGTCTTTGAATCGTGTAAAGCAAACTCATTTCAATAGTTGATAATAAAAGCGTTATGGGTGAGAAATGTTAAGGTGATATTATTGATCCGCATCATGATCTATAGACTATATGTGCAATTGATTTGGAATGGGGTTTCACCGGATCGCGGATCCTTCATTCATTTGATCATTTCTTCATCATATTTTTAATGCCATAGGGATATTAAGATCTCTTACTAATATTTTTCTAAATGACTTGACAAAATATCGTAACTATTTCTTAAATTAGCGGAACTCCTACACAACTTTGGAGAGGGCTTTTTAAAAGCATTGATTGTGTTCGATCGACCACTCTCTTTTCTTTTGACAGCTGATGGGGTCGATTATTGGTCCTAAAGGAAATTGGGTTGATAATGAGTACCTAAAGCCTATATGACTTTTTTAAGTCACACAGAATCGACCTTCCTTAACTTTTGGCACAATAATGTCACAGATATCTGGTCACGAGCACAATAATAAAAACTTGTTTGAAGAACACAACTAATTTGGCTAGGCAAACATAGCATTCAGGCATCGTTAGAGGAAGGATAGGAGCGATACTTAATACTTGACGGTGAGGAATGAAGGCTTATTTAGCGTACTCGCCATTTCGAATGCCTCCCTTCCGACTACCTTCTATGATTTAACAAGCTCTAAGCAAAAATCAAAATTTGCCAATTGTACCTTTATTCGAAAACACTACATAATTGACTTATTTGGAAGCTCAATTCAACATAATCGAATAATTTTATAGATAAGTGATGATACCTAAATTTTGACTAATCATTTAATAATTTATTGCGTAGAAAATTATAGATCGACTCCGGCCCCTAGCAAAACTAATTTTTCATAAAATTGCATTTAGTTTTTAGGAGCATTTCAAGTTATATAAATAAATTCATAAAAAAGGCATTTAATTGGACTGTTTTGAACTTAATTGAATGATATGGATCAAGCCTGTTAGGAAAGGCAAAATTCGGCCTAGCTATGAGGTGTGTTGGTGGCCGTAAATTCCAAGACAAAATACAATGTTCTTGAGCTTTAATTGGGATTGATTTATCCCATGTGATTGGGAATGGGATTTATTTAGAGTTCTGAGCTTAATTGAGCCTATAACAAAATTGAACTTAGCTAAGCCCATGCATCTTGGCTCGGCCGAAATCCACTAGAGAGGGGAGGCTTTTTTGATTTTAGTTCAATCAAAGTTAGCCCATTAAGTTTAATTAATGAAAGGCCTTGGGTTGTTAGAGCCCATTACATTAATAAGGCCTACATCAAGTTCGCACAATCAACCGGCTAGAGGAAGGAGAAATGAAAAGAAAAAAAAAAGAAAAGAAAATGATTAAATAAATATATAATTTGAAAAAAATATTAAAACATTATTAAAAGTTGTCAACGTGGGCGCCGTCCGGCGCCCACGTAAGCAACATTCAGCAAAAATTAGCCAGAATGACTAAATTGATACTATATCGAATGTTTATGATTAAATCGACACAAAAAAAGGTTTAGGACTAAATCGGCGTCCACGTCAGCAGTATCCAATAAGTATGTATTGCACCAACTCATACGTGAGTTTTGTAAATTAGTTCTAATAAGACACTTTCACAAATAATTGCGGATGTGATTTCAGTGGCCTAGACAGGATCGAATCAGGTTCATGAAGGGGCCAAAAAGTGACGGGTGCGGGTAATCGGAACGAGGTGGCCATAGCCGGGGTTGGGTCTAAACACTCTTTTACTTAAACCCGCCCGTTGTGTAAATCTTAAAAGTACATTTGGATTTGCTTTCAATTTCTTGTCCAAATATGAGGTGCGCACATGTTGACTTTTTTTTTAAATGAAAAATGCTCAAATTTTGTTTAAATGTGCTTTTGTAGGTGAATTACCACGTAAAAGTTTGCTCCACATATTTTTCTGTTATCTTCGTAACGTGGATAAAATTTTGAGTTTTAGCGAAAATTTATAAAACTTGGGTCAGTAAAAACAACACCAAATGCACGCAGGTAATTTTAACAATACAGGTCAGTTTGTGAGATGAAATAATTTTCTCGTCTAAAAATTAAACCTTTTGTCATTCTATTTTTACTTCTTTTTTTTTTACGAAATCCAAGTATTAAATCAGGCCAAATCCAACTAAGTTATTGTCAGAAAACTTGTGATGAGACGTGGATAAAGTTTTTCCAATGTGAAGGTCCACGTGGGTGTTTAATTAAACTAAAGCTCCGTTCGTTTAGCGGAAAATATTCTCCCGAAAAATATTTTTCGAATTTTCCGGTGTTCGGGGGGCGAAAAATATTTTCCGTGGAAAAATATTTTCCTTCCCCCCCTCACAAAATAGCCTAAGTTTATGGAAAATGACTTCCACTTCTTCAAAAGTGGAAATCATTTTCCGGAGCTTCTTCTTCTTCTTCATCACTAAGGTCGCCGGCCGCCGCTGGTTGCCTATTGCCGTCGGCCGCCGCCGGTCGCCTGCCGCCGCCGCCGGTCGCCAGCGGTCGCCGCCACCGTCGTCGGCCGCCGATTGACGGCGAAAAATATTTTCCGAAACTTTTTAATATTGGTCGCAGAATACCGGAAAATTATGTTCCGGGAAAATATTTTCTAGGAAAATGACTTCCGGAAAAATATTTTTCAAAAAGAGAATATTTTCCGCCAAACGAACGGAGCCTAAGTTTTATCGGCATTATATTTCGATGTGGACTACGTTGGATAAATGTTTCCACACATGCATACTTTTGCGTCATCCGACAGTCTCATCAGCTAAATTCGGTCGAATTTAAAGTGAGGGGGATTTTATATAAAAAAAAATTGTAAATGAAAAAGGAGTTTATTAGATAAAATAAAAGTAAGACAACTTAATTAGAAATGAAGTAACGGTATAGGAACAAAAAGATAAAAATTTTCTCGTGAAAAGGACTTTGGGCATGTACTTTTACGCCCGAGGGACTGTTCAGGAACATCAATCGATCAAGATTACTCATATAACTAAACAAAATAACTAAACTTTGTCAAATATCTAAGTAATCCCGCGTTCCATCATTACACATTAAATCTGCACAGCTTACAATGTCTAGCTATTTGTAGACGTTTAGGTGTCCCCGTACTACTTGTTTCATCGCGTTCGACTCACCAATTTTGAATGAAATAGCATCTCTTTAGAAACTTTAATATATATCGATACACATATCAGATAAAAAGGAAAATGATAGGAAATCGTTTATAAAAAGTGCCATAAAAAACCAATCATAGTATTTTAAGATATGAATTTATTAATACGTTATCGATAACTATAAAGTGATTGAAAGTGTAATTTGTAATGCGATTCTTATATATATTTACCTAATCTCTAAGATGCTTTTAGATTACTTCTTGATCATTTCAATAGTCAATCGCATTCGATAAAAAAAACAGTCAATCGCTATAAACCAAAATTATATGTAAATTTAGAAGCTAAATATCGTCATTTAAAATTTTTCCAATTGTCATAATCATGAAAGTAAGTTTTATTATTGAAAATAGCTTATGCATGTTTTGACTTTTGATTGACCTCACTTTCGAAAAATTTTTTGGCTCCACCATTGAAGCAGAAAAAGAGTCACAGATTTAAGATTCACACGTTTGTACTTTGTACACGTGTTCGACGACAACGTTAATGCTGGAATCTGTTGCAGATAAACCTCGCCCATTTTGAACTCTTTCTTCATGCGTGCCTGTGCAATGAGAGATTGCTCATCTTCTAATTTTGGGATTCTCGTTTTCCATTATTCATTGTGATGCTTCAATCATACAATTTGATTAGTATTTTAGGGCCTTTTTGTTAGTCATTAGTCAAAAGCAAACAATTTATTTTTCTTTCCCAGGAAAATTGAAATATTATTTAAATGTAAAAAATATTATGAAAAACTTATGCGCTAATTTACATAACAATAATTATTTATTATTATAAATAATTATAAATTATCGTGAGGTCTACTCATTTAAAAATTTATGACACAGTGATCTAAATATTGTTACGCTAGTAAAAACCCCCGTCTAAATATGCTCTACAATGTATAATGTTCACCGCTTGACGTGATCTAACAACGACGCATCGTTCTCTTCCAGATGGACTCCGGCGGAGGTCTACCACGTCTTATCTTATGTTCTGGTATGTGGACAGGTGGGCCCCACCTGAGTTCACGATCAGATGGGCTCTGCCCTCGGGCCCACCGGCAGAGTTAGTCGTTCGATGTAGACCCTTCCAATACGAAAACCCGTATATTTAACATTTTATCGGTTTGACTATGGCCAGAAGTGAAAAAAAACACACAACACGAATTGAGGTGGCAGATGATGGGTGTGTTGCGCTGCAAGTGCACTGTGAAATATGTTTTCTATCTATCTTACATGCTTTGAAACAGTAACAGCACTTCATAGCTCAATAAAATGATTCCTTAAATGCTATTATAAGAGCACTGCAAACTGTTGTGGTCTGCAAAACCACCCGAAAATGGAGATAGGTAACACAAAGGGAGAGAATAAATTTGCAAATACAATCCGAGAGAGATTTTATTTCGCCCATAAAAGGAAGGGTTTTGTTTGCATGGGGGAGAATCAATCAAATCGCAGCCTACAAGACAAAATTCAACCAAAGAAAAGAAAAAACTGATACATAGAAAAAGCACACGCCGCTTTGTTCGTAACGCACGTCCCTTCGCGTCCCTCTAATGTTGCAAACCTAAAAGACAACAAGAAAAATTCATCAGCAGACGGCCGACCGAGAAGACCTGCAATATCCAGCGCATTTCACTTGCGCTTCCACGACTCAATCAGTCCGGCCAACGCCGACCGAGTCGACCTGCTGGGGCTCTGAGCAGCTTTAGCTCCTTCCTTCATGGCAAGCGTTTGCTCTCTCACCATCTTGCCCTCCTCACTCTCCATCGACTCTCTGACTCGCTTCTCCACCTCCTCCGAACTCACCAACCCGTCCTCTGACTCGTCCACCGGCAGGGCGATCCTCATCTCCTGCACCAGCAGCACCCCGTTGTGCACCAGCAGCACCCTGTCGTGCCGCTGCTCTGCATAGAGCAGGCTGTTGAGGAAAACTCCTACTGATTTTGAAGTTGACAAAACCTTCTGTTATAATCTGAAGTATTTCTGTTTCAGGTATATATGTGCTGAAATTCTTCAGATGCAGAAAATCGCTGAAATTCTTCAGACGCAGACAGTCGCTGAATTCTTCAGAAGGAGACAAAGTCGTAGTAATTCTTCAGAAGCTGATTTCTTCAGAAGAAGACGAAGTCGCAGTAATTCTTCAGAAGCAATATTCAGAACGAAGAATAACAGCTAGTGATCTGGCTTTGATTTCACAGAAGGAAAGTTTTGATTTGTTCAAAACCTAAATCAAATTGATTGACAATCAAATATTGACAAGTATGCATTACAACGGATAAAACTCTACTTATGGAAACCAAGATTCTGATTGTATGGGCGAACAGAATCAGCGGGATTCAGAATCTGTCTAAACGGCTACTCAATCCTTAACAAATCTGTCCAAGGTGTAGATTGGAAGATGATCCTCGGCAAGGTGTCCAACGGCTAGTGTGGATGCAGAGGAGTATTTAAGGAGTCTATGAGCAGCAGAAGAAGACACGATTCAAGAATCATCAAGTCCAAAGTCTGAGCAATCTCCGATCATTTGTCTTGTCTTCGTGAGCTAAAATATTCAGATCTTGAGGGTAACTGTAAGAGTGATTGTGTGAGATAGAGAGTCCTATCATACACAAGAGTGATATCACTCAGCTTCTGTAAATTCCTCTTGATTACATAGTGAAATCCAGCCAGTAGGCTGTCAGCGTGGAGAGTGGACGTAGGCTTACTATAAGCCGAACCACTATAAACTTGTGTACAGATTCTCTTCTCCTTATCTCCTCCTTTACGTTCTGCACTTTATCCTGACTTGAATCTGAATCTCTTTCAGTCTTCTCTGTAACTTGTTTTATTTCCGCATAAATTTATAGAATTGTTTAGGATCACCTATTCACCCCCCTCTAGGTGACTCTTGCTAGCCACTTCAATTGGTATCAGAGCAGGTTGCTCACTTTACTGAAGTGTTTTACTTCCGAGCTAACGATCTACATGGCTAGCTACGGTGCTCCAGGACTCATTGAAGGTCAAAGCAACAACAGACCACCATATTTCGATGGCAAGGAATATAGTGTCTGGAAGAACAAGATGAAGGCATTCATTAAGTCATGTGACCACATGCAATGGGATGTCATCATAAATGGAGTCAAACCTATGTCTTCAGATTCGAAAGAAAAGGCAGATGCAAGCAAAGTAGATGCAAGCATATCAGAAGATCCTCCATTATCTCAAAATGAGATATCCAAAAGAGGAACATCAGATTCAAAAGCAATTTATTCTCTCTACTGTACTTTATCTCCTGTTGAATATAAAAAAATTGCTGCTTGTGAATCTGCCAAAGAAATCTGGGATACTCTCTATATTACTTATGAAGGAACAGATCGAGCCAAGGAAACACAAATCAATATCTTGCTTGGTCAATATGAATCCTTCGAAATGAAGTCTGGTGAACTAATTGGTGATTTTTATGACAGGTTTACTGACATAGTAAATGGTCTTGCTTATCAAGGACAACCAGTCCCAGATGCTTTAAAAGTCAATAAACTTCTGAGAGGACTGACAGATCAGTGGGATAACATCAAAACATCTCTTCGAGAGACACAAAGGATCAAACCTCTATCAGTGAATGAATTGATTGGAACTCTTCAATCATATGAAACTGAGAAGCGGAATAAGGAGAATGAAACCAGAGGTAATAAGTCAATTGCTTTAAAAACTAACATTGATTCTGATGCAGATTCAGAAGATGAAAATGTTGATGATGAGGAACTAGCTCTCTTCATAAAGAAGTACAAAAGGATGAAAATCAGAGGAAGAAACCTCAAAGGAAAGAAACCTTTTGAAAATAGAAAGCCTATCGACGAGACAGAGATATCAAAGGAGATTATATGCTTTCACTGTAGGAGACGTGGACATATCAAGCCAAACTGTCCACTGCTGAAAAAGAAAACCAAATTTGAGAAAGCAAAGAAGGCCTTAAAAGCTGAGACTTGGAGTGATACAGAATGCGAAGATAGTGATGAAGACATCGCAAACTTCTGTCTAATGGCAAAAACAGATTCAGACTCAGACTCTGATTCTGATCCCAAAGTAGAAATCGAGGTAAGACCATCTGAAATGTCCTTTGAAGTTTCAAATTATATTGATGATTTATGCTTTGAATTCAAAACTGCTCTTAAAAGAATCTCTTCTTTGAAGAAGGAAAATTCTTCACTAAGGCAACAGGATATTTCTCAAAAGGAGAAAATCGATTTCCTTCAAAAAGAGTTTCATCAAATCAAGGAAAATCGAGATCTTCTTTCCAAAGAAAACTCTGTTTTGAAAAAGGAAATTTCAGAGATTACTCGCAAGTTTTCAAAAGGATCAGAAACCTTGAAGCATATCCTTTCCATTCAAATTCCTTACTACAACAAATCTGGTCTTGGATTTGAAAAGGAAAGAGACAGCTTGATTGATTTTCCTAAAGTCAAGGAGAGATTAAGACAAAGACCTCCTAGACAAGTTTATAAAAATCATTTCAAAAGGAATTTCGTAAAACCTGTTGGCCGAAGTGCACTCAAGTGCTCAAAATGTGGAGATCCACAGCATTTTGAGAATGAATGTCCTAAGGTCTGGAGACCTATTCGAAGAGATTTTGTTAAGACAGCCTATACTAATGCTCTAGGACCCAAACAAGTTTGGGTACCAAAGAAAACTTGAGCTGCTGTATTTCTTGCAGGTTACCACGAAGAGAAAAAGGAAGTGGTACCTAGACAGTGGATGCTCCAGACACATGACAGGAGATCCAAACATATTCGCTAATCTTCAAAGTCTGGAGGGTGGAAAAGTTTCATTTGGAGGAAACACTAAAGGAAAAATCATTGGCAAAGGAACAGTTGATATTGGAGGACTAAGAATCAATGACGTTTCACTGGTAAAAGGACTTCACTACAATTTAATTAGCATAAGCCAGCTTTGTGATACAGGTTTCAGAATCAACTTTCAAGAAGACACATGCTCAGGAACAAGCAAAGATTCCTCTCAAACATTCACAGGAAGAAGACATGGCAATATTTATCTTCTGGATGTCAATCCAGACTCCAATCATTGCTTAATCTCAATCAAGGAGGATGAAGATCTTTGGCACAGAAGGATGGGACATATCAGTATGAAACAAATCTCAAAAATCTCAAGCAAGAAACTGGTTCGAGGTTTGCCAGATTTGAAATACAGAAAGACAGACTTATGCAATGCTTGCACACTAGGAAAACAAGTAAGAAGTTCTTTCAAATCTATACATCATGTTTCTACTGATCGAGCCTTGCAGATTCTTCATATGGACCTGTTTGGACCAACCAGAACTCAGAGCATCGGTGGTAAGAAATATTGCTTAGTTATCGTTGATGACTTCACAAGATTTTCATGGGTGTTCTTTCTCGCACACAAAAATGAAGCATTTTCATATTTTTCAAAATTTGCAAAAAGAGTTCAAAATGAAAAGGGCTATTCCATTTCATGCATTAAAACTGATCATGGGGGAGAATTTGAAAATCAAAGTTTTTCAGTCCTTTGTGAGGAAAATGGCTTTCAACATAAATTGATTGAAAGTAAGATTTCCTCTCATTTCTGGGCAGAAGCAGTTTTTACAGCATGTTACATTATCAACAGAGTTTTTCTCAGACCCATTCTTGAGAAAACCCCCTATGAGCTTTACAAAGGTAGAAAGCCCAGCATTTCATATTTTCGTGTGTTTGGATGTAAATGCTTTATTCTTAAGAATCCAAATGATCGTCCTGGAAAGTTTGATGAGAAAGCAGTTGAAGGATTCTTCCTTGGATACTCCACAACAAGCAAAGCCTACAGAGTTTTCAACAAGAATTCTCAGACTGTGGAAGAATCAATGAATGTGAAGTTTGAAGAAAACATTCAGACTCACAAAGATGAATCTGAATCACCTCTCCACATTCAAGTATCTTCAGAGAGTCATCTTGAATCTCAAGAGATTGAAGATTCCATGGAAAAAGGAAAAGAAGACAATACACAGACTCAACCAGAAAATTTAGAGTCTGCAGATATTCAGAAGGAAACATATGACAAGAACTGGAAACACAAGTCTAGTCATCCCAAAAACCTCATCATTGGAGAAATAGACGAAGGTATCAAGACAAGATCCAAACACAAGGAGAATATCAGCAACTTAGCATTGATATCTGAAATAGAACCAAAAGATGTAGAGGAAGCTTTATCAGATGAAAGCTGGATAGAAGCTATGCAAGATGAACTTCAGCAGTTCAGAATCAATGAAGTCTGGGAGCTTGTGCCAAGACCCAAAAACCATCCAGTAATTGGAACTAAATGGGTATTCAGAAACAAACTGGATGACAAAGGGAAAGTTACAAGAAACAAGGCTAGACTGGTTGCAAAAGGTTATTCCCAAGAAGAAGGCATTGACTACGATGAAACATATGCACCAGTTGCAAGGTTAGAAGCCATTCGGCTATTATTAGCTTATGCTTGTTTCAATAACTTTAAACTTTTTCAGATGGACGTGAAAAGTGCTTTCTTGAATGGATACATCAAAGAGGAAGTATATGTGGAACAACCACCTGGTTTTGAAGAACCAAGAAAGACTGATTGTGTATTCAGACTCAAAAAGGCTCTTTACGGTCTGAAACAGGCACCCAGAGCATGGTATGAAAGGTTAAGTAATTTCCTTCTGCAAAATGATTTCACAAAAGGTAAGGTAGATACTACTCTTTTTATTAAGAGAAAAGGTAAGGACTTTCTACTTGTTCAAATCTATGTGGATGATATTATCTTTGGATCTTCTAACGAATCACTTTGTAAGGAATTCTCTAAGAATATGCAGAACGAGTTCGAGATGAGCATGATGGGAGAACTTACATTCTTTCTTGGCTTACAAGTGAAACAAATGAAAAATGGTACTTTCATCTGCCAAGAGAAGTATGCTAAGGAGATAGTCAAGAAGTTTGGTCTGCAAAATTGCAAGAAGACAGACACTCCAATGTCTCAAACATCCAAGCTAGACAAAGATGTAAATGGTAAAAAGATTGATCAGAAGGTATATAGAAGCATGATAGGTTCTCTATTATATCTTACTGCATCTAGACCTGACATACTTTTTAGCGTCTGTATGTGTGCGAGATTCCAGTCAGATCCAAAGGAATCGCATCTCTCTGCAGTAAAGAGGATAATCAAATACATTGGAACTTATCCAATGCTAGGTCTTTGGTACTCCAAAGATTCAGACTTTACTCTTACTGGTTATTCAGATACTGACTTAGCTGGATGTAAAGTGGACAGGAAAAGTACTACAGGTACATGCCAACTGCTTGGAAACATGCTAGTATCTTGGTATTCAAAGAAGCAGAATACAGTCGCACTATCAACAGCAGAAGCAGAATACGTAGCCTTGGGAAGTTGCTGTGCACAGATTCTATGGATGAAACAACAGTTGCGAGATTTTGCTGTTGAAGATTCAAGTGTTGCAATCAAATGTGACAACACCAGTGCAATTAATCTCACTAAGAATCCCATTCTCCATTCTCGAGCCAAGCATATTGAGATAAGACATCATTTCATTAGAGATCATGTTCAAAATGGTGATGTGAATATTCAACATATTGATTCTAAGAATCAATTAGCTGATATATTCACAAAACCCCTTGAAAAATCTTCATTTGAATACATTAGAAGTGAACTGTGCATTACTTATCCTGTGTGAAGTGCTTGACAGACAGGAATATTTTTTTCAGACTCAAGAGTCTCAGTCTGAATATTTCTCAGACTCTCAAGAAAGGTACGTATTTAGTTTAAATTTTTGGCGGGAATATTATTGTTGGGATATCTTCACATCTGACTTCTTTGGAAGTAAATCAGGTACGTATTTTAATGTTTTGGGAAAATTGCATTTAGAATATTATCCTAATCTTTTTCTGATCGCTCATGCCTTAGAAAATTTACTCCCTTCCTATTTTACTTTGGTTTATTTTTTACTTTCTAAAAATAACCTTTTTAAGCCGTCCTTCACCTTTATAAGCCTTTTCGACTCTCTTCAAAACCCTCGCTTTTTACTCAAACGCTTTCGAGACTCAGAGAGCTTCCTCGTCCTCATTCCTACGAAAGATCCGAACTTTTCGTCCCAGAAGGAATCATCATGCCTTTCAAGAGAAGATCGACTCGCATTCTGAATCTGGATTCAAAGTCTACTGCACCACCAGAAGTCATGGACATCTCAGACACGGAAACAGAACACCTTGAAGAACCTGGTAAAGCGACTAAACCTCCTTATTCGTGGACTCCGTCGGGTAAAACAGATTTCACTTTCAGCAGCATCAAATATGTATGGAAAAACTATCAGAGGTTGAAAAGAAATAATGCCGATCCTTCGACTCTTCTAAAATGTCTTAAAGACAATCGCCTTCGGTCTGAAGAACAACTTGTTCAAGAGTACTCAGCGTTTATTGCTGGCACGAATCAAACCCCTGCTAGCACGACACCACAAACACCCTCTTCCAGAAAAGGGAAAGAGAAGGTAGGAGAATCATCTACTCTATCGGCAAAATCAGTAAGCCCTAAATCGTCGTCGAAATTTGTGGTCCCCGAAGACGATGCTAGACTCTTTGAGCTGTTTGAGATGAAAGTGGGAATAGCATCCGGACTGCCAGGAACTGGTAATTTATTTAGAAGCAGTGAACATGAGGTGTGTTACAAATTGTTTCTTGCTCGAGGGGTAATGAACCACAGAATTGTGGATTTCGATTACTTGGAGAAGATTGGACTTCCAATTCAGCACCTGTTTGAAAAGATAGGCATTATTGAATTCTGCCTTCAGGGTGCCGATGTTTATGATGAACTTACTGCATATTTTTATTCTAATCTGTCTATTCTGTCGCAAAACTGGCTCCAGTTTACAGTAGGTGACAAGAAATATGATCTAAAGGCAAATGACTTGGCCAGGATCATTGGAGCCAAACACTCACAGTTTACTCCGCTGACAGTAGATTCTGAAGATATTGTCAAAACTATTTCTGAAAATCCAGATTGTGATCTTGGATCAAGAAGGCACCTTTCTTACTCTGACTTGTCAAAAAGATCAGTGATTCTGCACAAGGTCATCATCAACTGCCTGAAGCCTAAGGCAGCCTCTAAAACTGACCTCTCGAAATCAGAACTAAAGCTCATTTGGGCAATCTTGACAGGTCAACCCTTTTCTCTCCCTCACATCATTATATTCCATATGTACAGAGCATTACACAAGGACAAGGGGCAATTGCCATATGGTGCCCTAATCACTCGAATCTTTATGTACCTGAAGATTTCGATTCCTGATGAATTAAGGCTAAGTCCTGTTCCTTGTATGTATGTGGGAGAAAGAATGATCTCCAAAATGAAACAGTTTGGTGATCTAAGGGAAAGATCAAAGGAAAAGAGGCTCAGAAGCCTGAATCTAAAACTGCTGAAAAGACCAGTGTCAGAAGGACAGTTCAGAGAAAGGAGGCAGTCTCAGCAAGTAAGAAGAAGGAATCCCCAGATTCACTGAGGGTGTATAAGAAAAGAAAAACCCTTCTGCGTGATGAAAAGGAAGCAGAAGCAGAAAACCCATATACAGGCAATGCTAGTGAACCAGAACATGTTCCTATTTTCTCAGAACCACCTTCTACAGATCATGTTTCTGAACAGCAAGCACCTGTTCAGGGGGAGATTCCACAGGAAGCAAGGGATTTTCCACAGGAGGCAACAAGGGAGTTCGAACAGAATGAACAAGAAACTGTCCAAGAACAGTCTTCCAACAATCAGAACATTCTCACTCTTCTGCTTGAGATTAAAGACAAACAGTCTGCGTTGGAACTAGAAGTTAAAAATTTGCAGAAAATTGTTGAGGAAAACAACAACTCTCAACAACTTCGAGCGGCTGCAGACAAAGCAGAGCTGGAGAAAGCAGTGGGGGGATGCAGTTCAAGGATTGAGGAAGCTGTCTCAATCTTGGAAAATTTTCAATTGATTCGCACTCCTTCGAAAAATTAGCCTGTTTTTATCTTTACAAAACACTTCTCTCTTAGTTGGTCTGTAATTTAACTAATATTCTTATTAGACTGGTTAAATCATTCAATATATGTTTCATTCTTCATGATATTTTTTGCTGATGACAAAAAGGGGGAGAAATTATACATGCAGGATCATACAAAGAAAACAAAAGACACAGATACCAACAAAGTTTGCTCTTTCATTTTCTATCTGTGATTCATACTCAAAATCTATTTTAAATCTATATTGATTCGATCTACAGGAAAGTTTTGTCACCATCAAAAAGGGGGAGATTGTTGAGGAAAACTCCTACTGATTTTGAAGTTGACAAAACCTTCTGTTATAATCTGAAGTATTTCTATTTCCGGTATATATGTGCTGAAATTCTTCAGATGCAGAAAATCGCTGAAATTCTTCAGACGCAGACAGTCGCTGAATTCTTCAGAAGGAGACAAAGTCGCAGTAATTCTTCAGAAGCTGATTTCTTCAGAAGAAGACGAAGTCGCAGTAATTCTTCAGAAGCAATATTCAGAACGAAGAATAACAGCTAGTGATCTGGCTTTGATTTCACAGAAGGAAAGTTTTGATTTGTTCAAAACCTAAATCAAATTGATTGACAATCAAATATTGACAAGTATGCATTACAACGGATAAAACTCTACTTATGGAAATCAAGATTCTGATTGTATGGGCGAACAGAATCAGCGGGATTCAGAATCTGTCTAAACGGCTACTCAATCCTTAACAAATCTGTCCAAGGTGTAGATTGGAAGATGATCCTCGGCAAGGTGTCCAACGGCTAGTGTGGATGCAGAGGAGTATTTAAGGAGTCTATGAGCAGCAGAAGAAGACACGATTCAAGAATCATCAAGTCCAAAGTCTGAGCAATCTCCGATCATTTGTCTTGTCTTCGTGAGCTAAAATATTCAGATCTTGAGGGTAACTGTAAGAGTGATTGTGTGAGATAGAGAGTCCTATCATACACAAGAGTGATATCACTCAGCTTCTGTAAATTCCTCTTGATTACATAGTGAAATCCAGCCAGTAGGCTGTCAGCGTGGAGAGTGGACGTAGGCTTACTATAAGCCGAACCACTATAAACTTGTGTGCAGATTCTCTTCTCCTTATCTCCTCTTTTACGTTCTGCACTTTATCCTGACTTGAATCTGAATCTCTTTCAGTCTTCTCTGTAACTTGTTTTATTTCCGCATAAATTTATAGAATTGTTTAGGATCACCTATTCACCCCCCTCTAGGTGACTCTTGCTAGCCACTTCACGGGCATGGCCAGCATCGGCATGCCCGCGCACACTTCCTCCAGCACCGAGTTCAACCGGCAGTGAGTCACGAACCCGCCCACCGAGGGGTGGCTCAGCACCGCCACCTGCGGGGCCCATTTCTTGACCACGAGTCCCCTCTTTGGTACGTTCCAAGAAACCCTCCGGAAGCAGCGAGCCCATAGTTCGGGTCGGGCTTCGCGCTCGTGGCAGCCTTTTGGTTCTTGTCCTCTGTTGGGTTACGGACCACCCACAAGAACCATTGACCGCTCCTCTCCAGCCCCCTCGCTATTTCCTTCAGCTGCTCCACCGAGAACACGCCCAAGCTCCCGAAACACAGGAACACGACGCTCCCTCTTGGCCGGGAGTCAAGCCACGTCAGACACTCTGGTGATCCGCCGTCATCACCTTCCCTGCTCGAGATCAGCGGCCCAATGCAGTAAAGCGGCGCAGTGGATCCGCCAGGCACACACTTGCCGTCCACGATGGCTCGTATCGCTCTTGGCTCGAACTTCTCTGCATCTTCAGGGACGAATCCAAGAAGCCCTTGTAGGCCTCATCATAGCTATCCTGCAATGGTTTCACAACGTCGGAGGGCGGTATTGGTAGTGTGTCGAGGATATTAACGAAACAAGTTTCACTTTAAGTTCTTATTTGATATAAGATTCACTTTAGATTTTTATTTGAGTAGATGAAAGCATTTCGAATCATTATTTGAAATTTTTCCTAAATTGTATTACCAAGCGATGAGACACTAATGCTTGACTGCCATGAACCTTATTAAATTGTAAATTTTCTTTCTACAACTACCATTTTTTCACCTTATGGACGCAAATGCTGGATGTTACTACATTCCACCCGCTCACTACCGCTTCCACGACTCAACGAGATTACGCAATTCAACACTAGATGACCCGCCCGGGCTCAGAGCGGCCTTCGCTTCCTCCTTCAAAGACTTCACTCGTTCCCTCATGATCTCGCCCTCCTCCGACTCCATCAACTCTCTGACTCGCTTCTCCACCTCCTCCGAACTCACCAACCCGCTCTCCGACTCGTTGACTGGCAGGGCTATCTTGATTTCCTCCACCATCAGCCCCTTGTTCTGCCGCTGCTCCGCGTAGAGTGGCCATGCCACCATCGGCACGCCGGCGCACACCGCCTCGAGCACCGAGTTCCACCCGCAGTGAGTCACGAACCCACCCACTGAGCTGTGGTTCAGCACCGCCACCTGCGGTGCCCACGTCTTCACCACCAGGCCCCTCTTCCCTGTCTGCTCCAAGAACCCCTCTGGGAGAAGCGAGCCCAGGTCTGGGTCGGGTATCGCTGACGTCGCGGTCTTCCAGTCTGTGTCTTGTGGCGGGTTGCGGACCACCCACAAGAACCGTTGGCCACTCTTCTCCAACCCTGTCGCTATTTCCTTCAATTGCTCAACCGAGAAAACGCCCAAGCTCCCGAAACATAGAAACACGATGCTTCCTTTCGGCTGCGAGTCCAGCCACGTCAGACAATTCGACATGCCGTTTCTGCCGCCCTCTCTCTTTCCCTCTAGGCTTGTGATCAGCGGCCCGATACAGTACAGCGGAGGCGTGGGCCCGTTGGGCACGCACTTGCCGTCCTTGATCGCTTGCACTGCCCTGGGCTCGAGCTTCTCGAACGTGTTGATTATGATCCCGGCAGACGTGGCCATGTTCGTGGCGCTCTCGAGGAAGAGCTCGTATGCCCTGTCGTCGCGGTCTTGCACTGGCTTCGCGATATCGGAGGACAGCAAGGGCGGCGTCCCCGGGACATGAAGAACGGCGTTGAGGTCCTTGTAGCTCTTTGTGTAGAGCTTGTGAAGAGTTGGGAAATACAAGAACACGGTCAAGACGCTCGCAGCAGAGGTGAAGAAGTAGTAACAAGGGATGTTGAGCTCATGCGCGACGCTCAGAGCCGAATCGCAGAAAAAGTCGATGACGAGGGCATGGACGACGTGGTTCTTGGAGATAGAGGTGAGGGCACTGTGGACGTTTGGGTTGTTGAGGCGGAGGAGCTCGAGGGCGAGGGTCTCGTGGTGGGGGGAGGTGGTGGAGAAGTCCGGTGGGAGGGAGGTGGCGGGGAGGTGGTGGAAGGCGATGGAGGGGCAGGCGGCGGAGACGGAGGCGATGTAGGAGGTGGTGGAGCCGGCGTTGTAGGCCTGGCTGGTGATGAGGACGTGGATGGAGATTGAAGGGCGGTGAGAGAGGAGGAGCTTGCCCAGCTCCACCATGGAGATGAGGTGGCCTATGGCCGGCGACGGATATAGCACCACCGCCTCCTCCATCTGATGTGTACAAGAAGGCGGTGTAGAGAGAGAGAGAGAGAGAGAGAGGATTGCTCAAGACGGGTGTGATGTGTTGAACTTATGTGGGGAAGTAGATATAGGATCGTTTGTTTCTCTCTTTTGGGCCATCGATGTACGTTAGTTTGAGTTTTCACGCCTGCGTTTCCGAGAAGAAAAATCAGTGAGGAAGCATTTTCTTTTTCAAATTTCAGTAGGTCGCTCTTCTATCTTTACTTGGCCAAAAGTAGGACAAAGGTTGGTAAAGGCGATTGTGAGATTGAGAGCGATTTTTTGCGTCATATTTCGGGGCCACATCTAGAAGCTAGGTTGGAGTGGTTGGTCAATAAGGGAGACAAAACCTGAAGAGTGGGGCCACCTGTACACGTGTCAAATCACTCAATGGAAGTCGGACGCGTGTAATATTTTCTCGGTGAAGAAGGAGAGGGGGAGAAGGTGACTTGAGGTGATTGCTTCCGATTATGAAATGTCGAATCGTCTTTTCGGATAGCTTTTATGCCTGAACTAACGTCCCTAAATACGCCAGCACCCATAATCCGAACTCGGGGGTTAGAAATGAACCGAAAAATCGAGGTGAGATTGGAACCGAGCTAAATGTTGTTTCAGTTTCGATTTGGATAATGAAAAATAACTATTATTTCATTTCAGTTCGGATAGTTTTTGTTCGATTCGATTAACCGATCCAAATTAAAAATCATCATTCATCTTAATATTATAATTTACGAAATCCCTTTCCTTTTCACTAACCTCTTCTTAATATTACAAAAAAGAAAATCGAAAAAATGAATTGAAATGGCCTTTGGTTCGGGTTATACTCGATTCGGGTTGCAGTTTGATTCAAAGTTATTACAGACCAAAACGGTTCAATTCGATTCAGTTTTCTTGAAAATTCGAATCGAATCGAACTATTGACATCCGTAATATGAATGGTCTAATAAAAAAAATAGAGAATGATTAAGTGATTATCGTTAATCCACTGTGAGTTTCGACACCTAAATTTTGGCAACCCAGTATGTCGTTCGTTGCATGAAAAATTAGGGATCGATCCCGTTTCCTTGACAAAAAATTAGTTAAATTGCATATAGATTATGAGCATTTGCGTTAGTATTTAGGCTCATATAGTTCCATTTTCATTGGACTGGCGGTGGGTAGACTTGAGTGAATGATTCTAAACTTAACTGGACCAAGTCTACGGTGGTCAAAATCATGTGTACCAAGTTAGGAAAATTTGATGAAAATTTGAAGCGATGAAGCTTGATATTATCAAGATTTTGGTCACATAGCAAATAAGAAAGAAGCAATCGGCATAATTCCCATGATATTTGTGAAATCAACTATTTGAGGGAATAAATAGTTGAGAGCAAAATTTAGTCAACAAGAGGAACATTTAATTGAAAAGAAAGAGAAAAGAAAATATGCATGCGTCCAAAGATTTGTCGGTGAAAAAAAGTACATAAAAGAAGGAGGGGGCCTTCACTTCACGGGGGGAAGAGCAGAGGAGGCCATACAATTGAATCACACGGCCACATTGAGAGACGGCCAGAGAATAGAGAGAAGAAATCGTGAGGGGAGCTTCAAGCGGTGGCTGGTTTTCTTTTGATTTTTGTCAGATATGATAAAGAAAACTAGCAAGTATTGTGATGTTTGAAGACAAGAAAGAAGCTGCAGGTCAACGAAAGATACACACGAAGACTACCCCTCTCGATTTCCGTCCCTTCACCGAGCAAACTTGCGGACTTTATCGTCGGATTTTGGTGGCCATCAAGGGTATTCAGCGAGCCCGTCACTGTAGCAACTTGTTCTTGCTATCAATCTTTTGCTACTTTGGCGACTTAGAAACCATCATCGATCAAGCGTAGCCTCGGCTACACCGGACGCCGTTGTTTATTATACTATTTCTCTGTCCCACCAGAATTTTCCTTCGCAGGTTTTCTGGTGGCCTTCAAGCAATGCCCAACAAGTTCACATTGCATTTAAGCATCTTGTGTTTCTATTCCTCAATTGGTGACAAGTTCCAATTAGCCTCGATGTACTCAACACTCCTAACCGCGAGACGGATCCAAACTTGGAAAGCAAATATTCAAATTAGGTGAAATACTCATCTAATGTGACTTTTGAGTATATTACTTCCTTGTTTGAAATATTACAATCTTATGCGAATTTTGAGTAATATTATCGTATCCAATGAGTTCTCGAATAATCTTTAAATTAGGAATTATTTTCAAATTTAATAATGTGTATATGATCAACAGTCCGATTTCATGTCCGAAATATGACTCGTGATCATACAGGAAATCGTCAATCTGATCTCCTGCCTGAGATATGATTCGCGATTGTACAGAAGATTGGCCAATCCGATCCTCATGCTTGAGATATGATTCGCCAATCTATTATTTCTAAATTTAAATATATATATATATAGATAATATTTCCTGTGATTAGATGTCGTGATCATTTTATTGCTATTTCTTTCTGTCTTTTGTTTGAACTAAATTGATTGTCTTTCCAAAAAAAATACAAAAAGATTTGGTAAAATTTGAGTGGATAATATATTGCATGTTTAGGATAAATTTGATTATTTTCTTAGAATAGATTAGATTCTTTTCTTAGATATTATTATTACATGTTTAAATTAGGTTAATTATTTATTTTGAATTTAAACTAAAAAATATAAAAAATACCACGTTCATGCCATATTAGAGATAGTTCACTTAATCGTCATTAGAATTAGGACATTTAGGTAAATCGTATGTCATATGTCATGTTAGACTAGTAGCATGCATTTCATATAGTTTAATTTCCACTAAATAAGAGAAAACTCCAAAAAAAGATTTGAGTGACATTGCATGTTAATTAGAAATCATATTAGTATTGTCAATGTAATTTTCTAACTAACGTTGCAGATGCTTTCGTTGCTTTGAGGTCCCTATCTTGCAATTTATTTATTGCTTTGTATTATTGAGTGTTATATTATTGGTTGCGCACCCGTATGATCACCTCGCATGTTAGTTAATAGGTTTAAAATCAATCCAAGTTATATGTAAATATTTTTTTGAAATGAAAAAGAAAAGATACTAAAAGGGCATCGGAGTAATCTAGTATAATCAAGTCCCCAAATTCATAATCTCTAATTCGTAAGAGTAAAATAATTTTCCTGATACTTTACTTGAGCTTCTAATCAACTCACTAAAAATAGATTAGTGATGACTCCTAATTGGAATTATCTTGCATGTTAAAAACTTGAACCTTAAGTCGCGAATTGGTATGAGTTTGGGAGATCCCGAGTTAAGTCTAGACCTAATAATCCATTAGTCAAATTTCTAGGTGTAACTCGAGGGTAGGAGGCGACAATGAGATTGACATCTCATTCTAGGCCTCAAAAAATAATAAATAATAAGTGATAAATTGTTGTAAGGTCCTCTCCTTTAAAACTTTGTTGCTCATAACATATTATTACTCTCACAGGGGCTCACAGACTATGATGCGAGCAAACCCCTAATTCGTATTGGTAACTATTAATAAAATTACCATTAGAAGAATTTGATCACACATTTAACAAGAGTTTAATCACCTCGATCGTGGGAATCGAAAAAATTAAAGCACTCACGTAATTTGACTAGCGTGCTAAAACCTAATATTCTAACTACAATCACAAGAAAGTTTGGGATGAAGTAATTGAGCGTGCTAAAACAACCAAGAAAGTTAGGTATGATGTAATCTGAGTGTACCTTCAAGAAAACATTAGAGGACATTACAATGTGACCAGCATATACTTAAACCTAACTATCTATCAAAATTAAGATTGTTGGGGATGATGTAATTGAGTGCACTGAACCATTCGGCAAATTTTCTTGTTTGGGCTTTCAGTCGGTTACGTAAACAATGAATCGAATCTGATGTACTGTGCAAAATCTTTTTCATATGTACCACCGTCGTCGTATCGTGGGTATCGAAATTAAGGTTTGTACGATGTGCTGGACTTTATCGAAATAGCATTTTGGCAACATCTGATGTTAAGACGGGATCTTCACGTCATGCACAATCATTTTGGTTTGGATGCAGTCCCCATGTTTCATTTTCCTCCAATTGCTTCACACCTAATGGTCGAGTGTTTGTCAAAGCAAAAGCTCCTTTAAGGATATCCAATTTCAACTCTGCACGGAGCTAACAGGAGAGTTATAAAAAAAGAAAATCAAAATCTTAAACCAATCGTGTCGACCGCCAATTCAGTTATGAACTTTTTAATTTTGTCAATATAGTTTTAAACCTTTTGACGATTCTTTTTTTTTTAATGTAGTCCAACCGGCTAATTTAGATTAAAAATTATTGACATGGCCATTCAATCAGCACTGGCCATCCAACGTGGCATGATTGATGACTGACGTGAATGAAATGGTGTCAATTTGTAATATTAAATTTTCTTCCTTTCATTTCTTTTTTATGTTTGTTTTTTCTATTTTACTATTCATCTTCTTCCTTCGCTAAGGCCTTGGCGATGGCTGGTGAAGGTCGTTGACCACAAGCCGCGACTGCCCAAAGACGAGGGTTGCGGACCTCATCAGCCACGGACAATTGTTAGTACGAGGGTTGCGGACCTCATCAGCCACGGACAATTGTTAGTTAAACATCACGGTTCTCAAGAGTCTTTGGTATGAAACATGAAAAATCACCTAGCATATCAATATCATGTGTAGCATCACACATCACCAATTGTTGTGATTCTTCTAGAACAAGGTAATAGAGAGGAGGATATTTAAGTGAATATGTGCTAATCGCAACCCTATGGTCACATGGAATGTTTGTGCTTTTTGACTAGCATTATATCGACCCATAGCGAAGTTCGTAATCGTATGTGGATGATGTTTACGTCGGAGGAAATTTTGCTGCAGTTAGGAGCGAAAAATAATTTCCACTCTCGAAGAAATATGGGGTCAGATTGAATTGTTGTCAAGTTTGTCACCATGGATTTGGGCATTGATGACACGCGGCTTCGACCGCAATTATTTTGCATCATTCGTGACCTCCATATAGGCTTGATGCGTTGATCACTAGAATTCCACATAAACGATGGAGGTTCACAACACTCTCGCTTCTATAAACTGAGCCAAAAACTACTTCTAAATCGGTATTAGATTAAGGTGTTGGTTGTCGTTGTTTAAAAACCATGCATCTGTTGATCTTCCACCTAGAGGACCGAGATTTACGACGACCATCACGATGACAGCTTTTAATTCCGTATTTTTTTTTTTTAAGAAAAGCAGATCATTCATAAGGAGCGCAGAAAATTTTACGCGCGATCTTCTTTATGCTTATTTTGAGAATTATAATTGGCCAATTTGTCAAATCGACGATATATAATTACTCTTCTTCTCACATCGTTCCGCTTTTAAACGAGTCCACCAACTTGGCCGTCGCCACCCGCGACGACCCTCCCTCGCTCAACGCCTCCCTCGCCGCGTTCCTCATCTCCGCCACTCTCCCTTTCTCGGAGCACATCAACTCGGTGATTCGCCCTGCCAACTCGTCCGTCGTCACGAACCCGCCTTCCATCTGGGCCACCGACAGCACCAGCTTCATCTCCCCGGCTAGGTACGCCCGGATCAGCTTGTGCTCTGCGTAGAGCGGCCAGACTATCATGGGCACTACGGCGCACACCGCCTCCATCACCGAGTTCCATCCGCAGTGGCTCACGAACCCGCCTACCGAGTCGTGGCTCAGCACTGCCACCTGCGGGGCCTATGACTTAAGCACCAGCCCTCTGTCCTTGGTTCTCTCCGTGAACCCACTCGGAAGGATGGCATCCATTCCTGAAGAGAGAAAGGTAATTGTTGGGTGCACTGAGAAATCTTAACGAAACTCGTGATTGAGAGCTCATGAACGGAATTATTTGTCTTCTGACCGTGATTCGGAGTCCCCCGTATTATTCTTGGACCACTTGATGCGGACAAGAGACGTAAACATACCTGGATCATCTTCTGGTTTAATAGCTAAGCTGCGCCAGATTTCATCGTGCGGTGGTGGGTTACGCACTACCCACAAGAACCTGACCCCACTCCTCTCTAGCGCATGAGCGATCTCTCTCAGCTGCTTCGACGAGAACACCCCCATGCTGCCGAAGGTCATAAACAAGACACTTCGGTTAGGATGCGAGTCGAGCCAGTTCAGGTAGAGATGGCCACGGGCCGGTTTTGGCCCGGAATCGGACCGGAACCAGCCCGGTCAAACCCGGGCCCGGCCCGTTGACCGGGCCCGCGGTTTGGAACCGGCCCGTTGACCGGGCCCGCGGTTCGGAACCGGCCCGGAACCGCCGGTTCAGGGCCCGGTTCCACAAAAAAAAAAAATTTACAGCTGAGTGCAGCAGACCGGCGAGGGCTCGACCTTGCCGGCAACTGGCGAGGCCGGCCTCGCCCGACGCCGGCGAGGCTCGACCTCGCCTGCAACTGGCGAGGCCGGCCTCGCCCAACGCCGGCGAGGTTGAACCCTTGCCAGATCTGGTGAGGCTCGACCTCGCCGGCGTCGGGCGAGGCCGAGCCTCGCTAGATCTGGCGAGGCTCGACCTCGCCGGCGTCGGGCGAGGCCGGCCTTGCCAGTTGCAGGCGAGGCCGGCCTTGCCAGTTGCAGGCGAGGTCGGCCTCGCCCGACGCCGGCGAGGTCGAGGCCTCACTCGATCTGGCGAGGCCAGCCTCGCCCAGCCCAGGCGAGGGCGGCCTCGCCTGAGGCCGGCGGCCGGGCACTTCTGCTGACTGCTGCTCTGCTCTGCAAGTGCAAACTTCAACCGGAAAAAAAAAAAAATTTATTGCCCCCGCAGCAAGGCCTGCACGTCTGCAGTGTAGGCCCTGCTGCGAGCAGCGCTGCAGCGGGCTTGCGGCCCGTTGCAATTTTGCCCGTTTGGTTGCCAAACGGGCAAAATTGCAACGGAAGCCCCCAACGGGCAAAAAAAAAAAAAAAAAAGATAACCGTTGCAAAATTGCAACGGTTATCTTCTCTTTTTTTTTAATTCTAAATTTTCTTCTCAATTTTTTCTTATAAATTTTCTCAAATTCTCTCAATACTCACACAATTCTCTCAAATTCTCTTCTCTCAAGTCTCAAATTTTCTCAATACTCGAAATTCTCTTCAATTGCCAATTCTCTTGAATTCTCTCAATTTTCTCAATCCACGTAATTCTTTCTTAATTCTCCCAATTAATCCGTTCAATTCTCTCAATCCACTCGAAAAATGGCAAGTGGAAGTCGAGTGCCAACTGGCAAAGGTAAGAATATCGCGACGGAATCCCATCATTCTTTTGATCCTCGTGAATATGCAGATTTTCACGATGATGAAATCAACATTTTTCCCGATGTGGAGCGCGTCCCGACTCAAGAAAGTTTTCATCCTCCTGGCGAAATATCTACAACAAAGGAAGCGGAACGGGAATTTACATATGATATTTGGAATCACTTCACGAAAATTGAAAGGTTTGATATTGGTCAAAAAAGATATGATATAATTTGTAAATATTATGGGAAAATATATAAATATACAGGTGGACAAGGATATGAAACATTTAAACGACATCTTAGGAGCAAACATCCAACCGAAACGGGAATCAATATCAGGCAACAACAAATTTCCGGGTATGTCAATCCTAATACTTCCCCTTTATTTCGTTTTAATGACAAAACTTATAAAGAAGAATTAGGCAAATTTATTGCCGTTGAGCATTTAGCATTTAATTTTGGAGAAAGATTTGGTTTTAATGAATTTGTACAAAAAACGTGTGCTCCACAAGCAAAACGTGTTCCTAGAAATTCAACTAAACGAGTAATTAAAGATCTTTACAAAAATGGAGAAAAAGATTTACAAAAATTTTTTATGCAATTTAATGGATACGTGCATATAAGTAGTGATATTTGGAGTGATCATTGGCAAAATCATTCTTACATGGGCATAACATGTCATTGGATAGATGACGAGTGGAGTATTCAAAAAAGAGTTATTGCACTTAGAGTTTTCGATGATAATCATACGTCAAATAATATTTATAGAATAATTAGACAAATTTGAGAAGAATATTATTTGCTTAACAAAATTTTTTCAATTGGTTTTGATAATGCCGCAGCAAATACCGCTTCAATTTTCGATTTAGAAAATATTTGTAAACCTGCTTTTGGTAGAAAATTTTTTCACGTTAGATGTGCTTGTCATGTTTTAAATTTATCTGTACAAGATGGTTTGAAAACTCTTGATATTTTTCTTCAACCAATAAAAACGGCGATTCAATTTTTATGGAAACATCCCCAAAAAATGAAAGAATGGGGTAGATTTTGTAGAGAAAATGGCAAAAAGCCAAAAAAATTTCCAAGAGATGTTCCAACTCATTGGAATTCTACTTTCCACTTGCTTAATGAATCTTTAGCATATAAAGATTTATTATGTGCATTCGTTTCTAATTATATACCTTAGATTAATTTATACCCACAAGAGTGGAATATTTGCTAAAAAATTTTAGATATTTTAAAGGTTTTTAATGATGCAACTTATACTTTGTCCGGTGTTTATTATCCTACTACACATTTATTTTTAGTAGAGTGTACTAATATTGTCGGAATTTTTGATGAATGTGAAAATGATGTTGAATTACAACATACTGTAGTTGCAATGAAAATGAAGTGGCTACATTATTATAGAGAAATTCCCATTATTTATTTAGTTGCTTGTGTTTTTTATCCGCGTTGCAAATTGGATGGCTTAAATGAATTTTTGCATACGTATTATCAATGTTTACATTATGATGAGATAAATCTTACAGCCATAGTACGTGATGTTAAAAACGTAGTAATAGAATTATATAATGAATTTTATACTAAATATAATTTAGGTGATATTATTGGATCTTCCCAATCTACGGAGATACAAAATGACAGTACAGGTAAAATTAGTAGAGGGTACCAACTTTTATTACATAGACAAAAAAAACAAAAGGGAGCAATAGGAAATATTTCTGAATTAGAGACTTATCTAACCGTTTCATTTGAGTTTACTGAATCCGAAGGTGGTACGGATTTTTTAATTTTGGATTGGTGGAAGAGGCATGCAAGCCAATACCCAATCCTTTCTCTTATTGTAAAACAGATTTTTTCAACCCCTTGTTCCACAGTTGTGGTCGAACAAGCATTCAGTGCCGGAGGTAATATTTTGGACGAACATCGTTCAAGATTAGCTCCAGAATCAGTGGAGATGCAAGCTTGTGTTGCTGATTGAACGAAGGCTCAATATCGGCAACAAGAGATAGATCGAAATAATGAATCCGAATTCTTTAACGACGGAGATACTACCGCTACCGATACTGGAACGGGTAGTGACGATTGAGGGTAAAAGAACTATTGGAGTTGGCAAATATTTCGGGAACCCTTGTTTCTCATACTGGGTACGCCCACGTGAGCTTAGGGAAACCGAAGTATAATCCGACGACATGTGACCTTTGATCTCCTGCGCACGGAATACTTATGTTTTGGGATCATTTTAGGGCATATATATTGTACTCTTTTTTTTATAGATCGTTGTAACGAATTGTAACGTGCTTAATGATAATTTATTAAGTTCAAGCCCTCTCTTTCTCTTTTGTCTTTTTGTCCCCAAATTTAATTACAATTTACATTTTAATTACAATTTATATTGAATAATGTTCCGTCACCGAAATAGTGATTTCTTAATTTTTTTTATTATTTTCTTTTATGTTTTTCCTTTTCTATTTTTTTTTCTTCATACTTTCCTCCGCCGGCCATAGCCAGCCGGCGGAGGTGGCCAGCCTAAGGCGAGGGCGGCCCTCGCCCGAGGCCAGCCACCTCCGCCGGCCCTAGCCGGGGCCGGCGGAGGAAGAAAAGAAACAAAAAAGAAAAGGAAAAAGAAAAAAAAAACAGATAAGTAAATTTCGGAACCGGCCCAGAACCGGTTCCGAACCGATCGGTTCCGAACCGGAACCGGAACCGGCCGGTTCCGGTTCATACTTGGCCACGAACCGGAACTGCCGGTTTCGAATCGGAACCGGTCGGTTCCGAACCGTGGCCACCACTAAGTTCAGGCAATCCTGCTCACTGATGTGATCGTCGGCTGCCACGAGCGGCCCGACGCAGTAAACCGGCGAAGTTCGGCTGTCCGGCACGCACAGTCCCTCCGATATCGCTTTGATGGCCCTCAGCTCGAGCGCCTCAAACGTGTTGCTTATGAGCCGGGCGGATCCCGCCAGCCGCATGGATGTTTCCAAGAAGTGGCCATAGATTCTGCTGCTACGATCCAGCATCCTCGACGGCATGTGCTTTGCTGGAATGGACGGTACGCCCGGGATGTCGACATTTCCTGTTAAAATATATGGTTCGAGTTTGAGCCGTTGAACGAAATCCAATTCAAAATTTATTAAAGGAAAGTGCGAAGTTAAATATTTGCGAACGTTTGCCGTGGAAATACAGTTTCTTGTTCGGTGTCAGAGAAAATAAAAAGGGTAGAGGAGCGCACTTAATTTCCCTTGTTACTGAAGTCACGGACCAAAATTTCCCACTTGGATTATGCGTGTATATTATATATATATTAGTTAAAGTCAAAAGAGGAAAGTTCAAACTTTGACTAGTTGACCGAATAATATGATTTCTTGATTCATATTGACGTGGGCTTCCAAAGGTGTTCTTCTTTTGGCTATAAAGATATTCAGTGGGCACTTTAAGCGAGGAGTTGTTGAAAAATACGCGAAGTGAAGACTTCTTGAAGCGCCGCTCCGCAAGCGAGTGCTTGCTTGTGGGTTCGTGATTTTGTTCATGGAATTACACCAAGAGTTCAAGTGTTCGTAGCGAGTAAATTTTGTGATAAAATTGTGTATAATTTTTTTGCGAGATTAAGAGATTATTTCATGAGGAATTGTGAGGCTAAATACTGTGTGAGTTATTGGGTGTAATTGGGGCTTGGGAAATACCGAGAGTGTTTGAGTGACTCGAGTGTGGTTGTAATCTCCGTTGTATCGCTTGATCTATAGTGAAATTCCGTGCTGCTCTCCCCGTGGACGTAGGTCACTACGACCGAACCACGTAAATCTGGTGTCCGATTTATTTTCTTATTCTGTCAATTTTATTGTTCGATCGCTTGGCTTCCGTAATATTTCCGTCCAAGTCTTTGAAGCTGGTGTTGGTGAGTTTGTGTAGGGTGGGGAGGTAGAGAAACGCTGCGAGAGGGTTCGCACCGGAAGGGAAGTAATAATACGCAGGGAGGCAGAGCGCAGCGGCAACCTCGGCGCCGGAACCATAGAAGAAGTCGACAACGAGGGCTTTGGGCTTCTGCGACGGCTTGGAGGTGGAGAGCAGCTCAGACAAGGCTTGGTGGAGGTTGGGGTTGTTGAGGCGAGCGTACTCAAAGTACATGGCCGGGTCGTCAGAGAAGGCGGTGGGGGCGGAGGAGAGAGGGGGAGGGGGGGGGAGGGAGACGGAGGGGAGATGGCGGAAGGCGATGGAAGTGGTGGCGGAGGAGATGTAATTAAGGGGTGATGAAAGGGAGGAGGTGGGGAGGGGAGGAGATGAGGACGGTGACGTAGGGGTGTAAACGGTTCGGCTCGGTTCGGTTTTCTTGAAAAATCGAACCGAACCGAACCGTTAAGGGTTCCTCCTTGAACCGAACCAAATAGAAACTGAACCGAATTAAAACTGAACCGATAAGCCGATTTAGTTCGGTTTGGTTCGGTTTGGTTCGGTTTGGTTTTCGGTTTCTTCTTCTTTTTTTTGTACGGAGCTTAAACTCCATGAGCTTAAACCGAACCAAATAGGTGCAACGCGCACAGCGCGAAGGTGCGAACCAGGTTCTCTCTCTTCTTTCTTTCTCTCTCTCTCTAGGTTCTTCCTCCGGCGGGTCCCGTCTGATGCCATGACCCAATCGCCGGCCATCCCCGACGGCCGGCACCGCCCCCCGCCGCCGTGGGCCACCCCGTTCCGCTGCTCCCTCTTCCCCCCTCCTTCCCCCACCACCACTGCCGGCCCCGGACCCCGCCCCCCGCCAACCGCCCCCCGCCGCCCTGCTTCATCGTCGAGCTCTGCCTCCGCCACCAGCTCCGCGGCGGCTACGCCAGGCCGTGGCTGCAGGACCTGGTCGCGAGCTGCCGGCCCCGGCCCGCCAATTCGACACGAACCGGGTCGACCGGCCGCCCGAGAACTCCGGCCCGAGATTCGATTTCGGAGCATTCAGCGGGGACAGGGAGGGAAAGGAAGGGTCTTCGGCGGCGCTGGCGGTCGCGGCCGCGGTGGCCGCGGCGGTGGCGGAGGGAGGCTGGGGGGCCGGGCTGTGCGGCGACGGCAGCGGGGGCTTGGCGAGGGCGACCTTGTGGGCGGCGGTCCACCTGGGGTTGCCCCGGCCGTGCTTCTGCTGGTGGGGGTTCTGGCGCTGGCTCTTCTGGGGGTAAGGGTGGTCCTGGTACGGCTTCGACGCGGTGAGGGAGCAGTGCGGCGGCGTTGACGAAGCCATTCGCGGGTCCAAGTCGCTCCGCCCCGAAAAGATCGATCTTTATCTCGCGCGTGCCACACGCTCTCTGCGCTCCGCTCGTACGGGGGGAGGGGGGGGGCTTCGAGATTGCAGAGGACGGGGCTCAGCAGCGACGGGAGGAGAAGGTCAAAGAGGGTTTCGGCGGGGCTTGGCTGAAGGCGAGGAAGAAGGGCTTTCTACGGAGCGCAAGGTGATTGAGAAGAAGCTCATGGAGTTTAAGTCTTCTCCTTGAACCGAGAGGAAGAATATTTATTTCAGTTCGGTTCGATCCGAACTGATCCGAACCGAACTGAAATAAACCGAACCGAAAAAAAGAAATGGTTAATTTTGATGAACCGAACCGAAACCGAAACCGAACCGAAATATACGAAATTTTCGGTTCGGTTCAGTTCGGTTCGTATCTCGGTTCGGTTTTCCGGTTCGGTTCTGACACCCCTACGGTGACGGAGAGGCAAGAGTGGCGGCGGAGGAGGGACTGGGCGAGCTCCACCGGGGACATCAGGTGGCCTCTTCCCGGTGATGGGTACATCACTATATGACATTTGTCTGCCTTCTCCATCACGAGTTTGATGCTTCTGTGTATTCTCGTTGGAAGTTGTTTCTCATGCACTTGTGAGGTGGCCTCCTCCGCGGTGGCTTTATGGCCTCTTTCGTGACGCAAGCGATGGGGCAACCAGAGAAAGATCGGTTGATGGAAGAGTCAGATATCTATGGTTTGGTTTAATATTTTGACGTTGGTTGAAATAGGATTCACCAAAATCTCTTTCTTCTGATTAGAGATTCAACATGTTGAATGCACGTTCTTGCAATTATAATTATATGATGCACAGACGATAAAATATTATATAGTACAATTTTGTCAACTCAGCAATAAAACACTTCACTCAGAGCGCGACACGTGTCCATTGATCTTACTTGTTAAATTTTTTTGAAACTCCATCATTTCTCTTTCCGTTACTTCACCGTTTGCCGTCCCTCTTCATATTATCTCTGCTCTCTCTCAATCTCGCTCCATCTTCACTTCGCGACCTCTGCTGTCTCTTTCCCTACCTCTTCACTATCAAAAGCTCTCTCTCTCTCTCTCTCTCCCTCTTCTCTGAACTCTACTACTTCAAGTAGTGTCCATGTAAGTCATTGTCTCATACAGGAATTGGATAAGAGAGTATTCGAAGAAGCGAGGTAATACCGATAAGACTGATAATTCGTGTTCGCATGTCATGTTCAGGTTTCATAATTGTGTCAAGTCATGTCATTGGAAAAACACTATACATTTGTTAAGTATATTATGAAAGGTACATACGTTAGATACGCATCGCAATCGGATTTTTCGGATAATCGTGTTAAAATGTGTTAATCCAAGTTAAAAATTGCTAGCTGTGGCCATCAGGGAAGTGCTGACATGCATCAAGTATGCCTCGGCCACTGGCTGGCCTTGGCAGATCACATCACTTCCCCTGCTGAATAAAAAGAGGAAACTTAATTCCGCTCATATGACTTCTGGATAGTCCGCATAGGTCGGACGACAGCAAGTTGGGTGGTTTGATTTTCGCATTGACGAATGCCAAATCCGAATGCATTAGATATATTAGTAATGCCATGTGCAAATAAATTAATGTGGCCTTAAATTTTATTAATTCGTGTAATTTGGTCCTCTAAGTTTTGTTTTTTGCGATCAAATCTTTTAACTTTCTTGAGTTATGTAATCAAGTGTTTTGTTTACCAACGGTAACTAATACCATCAAATTGTGACTTTTTTTTTGTTTTTTTCCGTTTGTTTTCAACTCATTCGATAGCAAATTAACATTACATCTCATATCTATCACATGAGCAATGCCACATCGTTAACTAATTTGACGATTTAGTTAAAGTGGTTGACCGAAGGATTTAATTGCACAAATCCAAAAAATTAGAGGAGTTGATTGTAGAAAAAATGAAACTTAAAAGATAAAATTGGACATATCAAAAATGTTACAGAACTTAGTTGAACAAAGTAAAATTGGAGGATCAAACCACAAAAACGTTGAAACTTAAAAGGCCCAAATATGTACTTAACCCAAAGAAAAAAAAAAAACTTATCAGGCTGCATGTTGAACATGAAAGCTGTCCTAGAGGCACAGGAAATCTGTCTTAATAGATTTTGATGGTTCTCTTGATTATGATCTGTGTGAACGACATGATTGCTTAAAAACGATCGTGAAGAAGATGACATTGGGTGGACTTCTCTTCATTATGCTGCTCACTATGGCAAAGTTGAAGCAGTTCAAATGTTAGTGCGGGATGAGGTTTCCGCTGCTTACCTGTTGGCCAAGGACCGCGCATCCGCTCTTCATATTGCAGCGCTTCTTGGCCATATTGATGTACTGGACGAGCTGATTACGTTCTGTTCTGATGCTTGTGATTCAATAAACGGCAGAGGACGAACCGCCCTTCACTCTGCAGTTGGCGGACAGACAAAGGTCGTCAAGCACAACATGTCGGAGACACCGAACCTGAAGGATCTTATAAATGCACGAGATAAAGATGGGAACACCGCTCTCCATTCGGCTGCTCTTCGCCGATGTTATGACATGATGAACATCGTAGCATGTGATAAGAGAGTCGACATCAGAGCCACGAATAAGGAACGTTTGGCATAATGCATATGCTTTTTAGTCAGCATCATATCGACCCATCTTGAATTCCAGCCCCTTGAAGAAGGAGCATCTCCTCAAGAGAGAAGAGCGACTACCAAGCCAGTGCCTTTACAATACATACTACATAGTATATACATCACACGTAAGAGTTTCCCTTCTTCTTGCTTTGATGAGATCATAAGAGCTGCAACCACAGATAAAAAGGCCATTATCTGAAGTACAAGCTACCACTTCCAAGCCAGTAATGCAACCCACTTACTTCCACTTCTCTCCCGTGGAATAGGACATTTGGTCGCGTGCACCTGATGTATGGCAACAACCATCATGATGTCAGCTGTTAAACTCTAGAGATTTGTACATAAGCTGCGAAAACGGCACCCAAGATCCATAGTGAGAAAATTAGAACACAGTAATTGAAAAAAAGGAATTTGCGTACCTGATTTGGAATTCATCATTCTTGATACGGAATAACAATAATTCTGGGCTCAAGTGCCTCTTCTTTATTACCCTCTATGTTATTGGCTCAATGAGACTGCCCCTCACGAATTACATTCTGTAATTGCTTCTTATGTGAAGTTATTTGCACCGGGTTAGATGATAGATTTGAGCACTATTTATAGAGTGAGTAGCTAGAGGCCCTCTCATCACAGGCCGAGTTCTACTCGGCCCACACAAGGCAGCTCCGTATTAGATTAATTAAGAATCTTTATATTTTACTTTATTTAATCAAACCCATAAAATGGTAAATTACTATCACAATTAATGTAACCCACATTAGAAAAACCCTTATATTGTAGGGTCAAACCTTTAATGCGTGCTAGGTTCACGCACATCAAGAGCATGCAAGTATTGCTCTCCTTGATTTGTGGAATAAAAGAAAAGACCAAGTTTTCCTTTGTCCCCGGGTTAAAGGTAATATTCCCCCAACCAAACTTTTGAAAATGACATCATTTTGGTTGTATTTAATTAGGTTTGCATGTTGATGACATCCATAGCTTGTAACCTGCCTAATTAAAGAGTTCGAGGAAACTTCCTCCGATTAGTGATGGAGAAAATTTTTGCTCTCAAAGATATATCGAGTTAGATTGAGATCTTGTGAGGTCGTCACCATATACTGGGTCAGTCTTGACAGTTGGTGAACCGAACATTACGAAGCTTCTTAGTGATAGTGTCTGGTCATGGATTCAGTCCAACTTAGTATTTCTTGTCAAATTGGGCCTGAGGGTTGATCAAATGGACTAGTATGTGTGTATTGTATGTATGCGGGTCGTTTTGTCCCAAATTAATACATTTGTGATAAATTTACACCAAACTAATTTTTTGACTACCAAAAACCCTAAATCGGTACATTTATGATAAATTTACTATCTGTTAAATCAAATTAATACAAAAAAATGACAAACTAGTACACATGTGACAAACGAAGGGCAAAACCCCAAACTAGTACTTTCATCAACTGCCACATGTCATTTAACTTGGCAATTCAACATTAAAATATAACAAAAACTAATGAAGGGTAAATTTGTCACAGGTGTACCAGTTTGAAATTTTTTGTAGTCAAAAAATTAGTTTGGGGTAAATTTGTCACAAGTGTACCGGTTTAGGGTTTTTCGTGGTTTTAATCCTTTAAGAAAAATAGTTCGGCTAGGGCTCGTGATAACTGAACCTTTTGTTTGGTCGAAAAAAAAATCATCCAATAAAAATTTATCAACGATCCAATAAAAATTTATCATATTCATCGGTGAATCGATATCTCGAGTGAGTCATTGTACTCGTATATCTAGCATAATTATTTTTTTCACTATAGATTGCGGTGCATATTCGTCTTTCTATAGTTGCGCATGTCCATTGTCAGAGAACTTGCTCGTGAAAATGTGAACATAACTTTATACAGCTTGTGTAGACTAGATAGGTCCTAAAATTAATGGAAGTGGTGGTCCGTTCCTATTTTGATTACTGATGGTTTCTAGTAGTAGCACATATACCAACTGTTTATAATAATGTATATCATTAAACGATTTGATAGCACATTTTGTCATTTGATTAAAGACATTATCTTTTTATTCCTTAACTGTAATCAAATATGTGAACGAGTCATTGATTTTGACTTTTTTTTTTGCAATAGAGTCCCTTGACGGCATGGTGCTCATCTAATATCAAGTCCTTTTGTTAGCTGCTTGTAATATTGCTCATATGACAATAGTAATGTGGTATTAAATGGCATATGAAGCCATGCTTGGCATGACCCACCCGTTTTTTTTTATAGATATGAAAGAGAAAGAAAGGGAAGAGAATGTTGTCGATCCTCCTCGGACATTGAAGAGGACCAATTGGCCATCTTTGGATCAGCGCAAGGTTGACTCGAGCTCTTCAAGAGATCTAAGCAAAGGCGACCTGGCCAAGTTCAAGTACTGGCTCGTGCCACCGGGGAGGGGCTAGAAAGCCCTCGCCAGAGACGAATGAGGTCTGTTGGCCCTCACCATCAAGAAGGACAGCCCCCATTCTCCTCCTCCTACATTCTTTTTTTTTTTTCATATTGATGATATGGCTTGCTCCATGACATGATATTATATTAAAAGCAATAATGATGTCATATTGATTAAATTATTGAAATTACCAACAGATAAATTCGATTGCACGTTTAACAAGAGCAAGAAGACTCAATGGCACAATAAAAAAAATTAGAGGACTTATATAATGTGATTAGTGTACTAAAACCTACCTTTGTAATTGCAATCACAAGAAAGTTGGGGATGGAGTAATTGAGTGTACTAAACAATCAAGTTGGGGATGATGTAATTGAGGGTAATCAAGAAAATTAGAGGATGTATATAATTTGACTAGTTTGCTTAAACCTATCCTTTTAATCCCAATCAAGAAAGTTAGGGATGATGTAATTGAGTGTAATCAAGAAAATTAGAGGATTTATATAATTTGACTAGTTTACTTAAACCTATCCTTTTAATCCCTATTAAGAAAGTTAGGGATGATATAATTTTTTTTTTGGTCAGAGGGGATGTTGTAATTGAGTGTACTGAAACACCGGGCCTTTGTCAAAAGCAAAAGTTCCTTAAAATATCCAATTTCCACCGAGCTGGGCTATCGTAGTCCTCAAGAAAAAGGGGATTACTCAACTAAGCGTCAATGTCCAACGCGACTAGTGGATCACCTAACATTCACCCTACCGTCCACAGATTCATCAATCATCAACACTCCTCATGCTAAACTAGACTTTAGCCTAAGTCTAAAGCGTGAGAATATGCAATTGATGAGAAAAATAAGGTTAAGGAAAAATTTATACTCGGGACCTCCGCTCTGATACTATATAAAATTTTGTGGGACCACTATCAAGTAGTTCTAAGAGTTTAAATTGCTATATGAAGACGTGATTTATTATTTAAATATTATAAAAATTAGGATTTCGAGATTTGCATTATCACGCAATTGCAAAATGTTAATTGACAATTTCAATAGGTTCACTCCAAATCCAGCAAAAGACCACAATCTAATACTCAGCTGCTATCTTTCTCCAGTGTGATCAAAGTTTAAGGGCAACACCAACATTACTCAGATACCATCTATTGATAACGTGGGTTTGATGTGAGTCCTACAAAATTCAACGACTAATATATTGGATCCAATTCATGTTAAAGTTTCTTGCGTTTTGGGGAAATTCGTTTGGAAAATAAAGCCCTGTTATTGTCAAGAGCTCTCAAATCAAGGTCAAGAGCCTAGAGAGAGAGAGAGAGAGAGAGAGAGAGAGAGAGAGAGAGAGAGAGAGTAAATGCTCAAGTGTTAGTTAAACGTCACTGTTCTCGAGAGTCTTCGGCATGAAACAAAAATCATGTAGCATGTCAATATCATAACTAGCATCACAAATCATCAATTGTTGTAATATTTCTAGAACGAAGTGATAGGGAAGAGGATAACGATTATCCCCCGCTCAACGCTCCCCTAGAAATACGTCTTCCCCTAACGATGGTTCAAAGAAGCGGCTATTGTGACCCTCTCCCGCCATACTCGAAGAATATCCGTTGAGGAAACTCAATGATATTTTGCGTCGCTTTTTTGATTTTTTAAAAGCGGCACACCATCCAAGCAGATGCGCTGTAACTGTAATCCTACAGACGCGCGGAATATTCGTGCTTTTTACTAGCATTATTTCGGCCTACAGCAAAATTCGAAACTAGATGATATTCACAATTTGTAAACTACCAATTAAAGAAGTTAAGGGAAATTTCCTGCAATTAGGAGCGGAAAATAATTATGACTGTCGAAGAAATATAGGGTAGGAATATACAAAAGAATTGGGAACCACACAGACTGCCCGGGATCGCCCAGAACCAATGGTTCCTAAGGGAACCGGTCCGGTTCCTGATTCTAATTTTTGGAAACCGATGGATATCAATCTGATTCCCGATTCTAGGTGTGGAACCGCCCGTCCGCCCATCCAGACCGGATCGGTAATATAATAATAAATATAATATATTTATTTAATTTTTATTTATAAAAAAATATTAAATCTCTAAGTTAAACCTAACTCGCTCGACGCTCACAGCCTCATATTGAGTCGAGAAACACCTCTCCCACTCTTCTCGGTTAATACTCACCTCACCGTCTTCGACTCTCCATCTCTGTCTCTGTCTCCATCTTTCCGTCTTCATCCTTAGCTAATGGGACCGGTTCCTGGGTGGGAACATGGAACCAATAAGCGATTCCTGGTTCTAATTTGTTGGAACCGATCTTTAATAGGCGGTTCTCGATTTTAGGGTCAGAACCGCCTGACCTGGACCATACTCACCCTATAGACACACAGAACGTCCATGCTTTTTAGCTAGCATTATTTTGACCTACAGCGAAATTAGAAACTAGATGATATTCACAATTTGTAAACTACCAATTAAAGAAGTTCAGGGAAATTTCCTGCAATGAGGAGCGGAAAATAATTATGACTCTCGAAGCAATATGGGCCCTGGGGTTAGATTGAAAAAAATTATAGGCATTGATGACACGCGGCTTTGACCGCAACTATCTTGCATCATTCGTGACCTACATTAGGGGTGTAAATGGTTTGGTTTGGTTCGGTTTTGTTGAAAAATCGAACCGAACTGAACCATTAAGGGTGCATTCTTGAACCGAACCAAATTTCGCTTGAACCGATTATGAACCAAACCGAAAAATCAATTCGGTTCGGTTTGGTTCGATTCGGTTTTCGGTTTCTTCTTTTTTTTTGCTTTTTATTCACTGTTCGATTTCTTCTGTTCCCAGAGCTTGGTCGAGCCGGCAATTCCAAACACAATGTGCTGGAGCTCTGTCCTTTGCTCCGATTTTGCGAGGGTTTGCAGAGCTCAATCTATCAATTAAAGCTGGAAAACTTCTCACAGAAGAGAGAAAGAGGAGGAACGAGAGGGTTTCTTCTTTAGGAGTTCGAGAATGGCGACGATTTTGCAAAGCTCAACCTTGGGTCGAGAAATAGTAGAAATTCCCTTCCTTTTCCTTCTCCCCTTTCGTGGGTTTCATGTTTCACTTTCGTTGAAGTTCTGTTACTGTTTGGTCAAAATACCATTTGTGTTTTTTTTTTCGTTCGGTCTCTTGCAATCACCAGTCAAACGAAGCAAGTGAAGGACGTGGCTCACCAGGACGAGGTGATAAAGATGAGCAAGCAAAAGAAAATGGAGGATTCGAGTGACAGCCGAGGAAGAAGAGAGTTTCAGAAATAGAAATAGAGTGAGAAGAAGACGATAAAAGAGATGCGTTAGAGAGAGAAATGACCGCTCATTCTGCTTTTAGTTTTAGCCCTTTTAGCTTTAGGGTAAACGAAAGGTTATTTTCAGTTCGGTTCGGAGTTCGGTTCGATCCGAACTGAACCGAAATAAACCAAATTGAAAAAAAAAATAATGGTTAGCTATGATTATCCGAACCGAAAACCGAACCGAACCGAAATGCACAAAATTTTCGGTTCGGTTCGGTTTATATCTCAATTCAGTTTTTCGGTTCGGTTTTGACACCCCTAACCTACATAAGCTTGATCCGTTGGTCATTATAATATCCACCTAAACGTTGGAGGCTCACGACTCTCGCCTGTATAAACGAAGCCAAAACTACTTCTGAATCGGCAGAAGATTACGCGGTTGTCGTTGTTTAAAAACGATGCATTTGTTTATCATCCACCTTGAGGACCGAGATTTACGATGATCACGATGACAGCTTTTTATTCCATATATATTATAGAAAAATAGATCATTCATAAGGAGTGCAGAAAATTTCACAAGCGATCTTCTCTATGCTTATTTTGAGAATTATAATTGGCCAATTTGTCAAATCGACGATATACAATTACTCTTCTTCGCACATCATTCCGCTTCTTTAAACGAGTCCACCAACTTCGCCATCGCCACCCGGGACGACCCTCCCTCGCTCAGGGCCTCCCTCGCCGCATTCCTCATCTCCGCCGCTCGCTCCCTGGCTTCTGTCCCTTTCTCCGAGCACATCAACTCGGTCACTCGCCCCGCCAACTCGTCCGACGTCACGAACCCTCCTTCCGACTCGGACACCGACAGTACCAGCTTCATCTCCCAGGCCAGGTACGCCCTGTTCAGCTTCTGCTCCGCGTAGAGCGGCCAGACTATCATGGGCACGCCGGCAAACACTGCCTCCATCACCGAGTTCCACCCGCAGTGGCTCACGAACCCGCCCACCGAGTCGTGGCTCAGCACTGCCACCTGCGGGGCCCACGACTTCAGCACCAGCCCTCTGTCCTTGGTTCTCTCCGTGAACCCACGCGGAAGGATCGCATCTATGCCTGAAGAGAAAGGAAAGTGGGGGGCGTACAAAGAAACCTCAATAAAAGTCGGGTTAAGAGCTCGAGAAAATTATTTGACTTTTGACCGTGATTCGAAGTCCCACGAATTATTCTTATGCGGCTTGATGTAGACAATACACAGAAACAGACCTGGATCATCTTCTGGTTTAATAGCTAAGTTGCACCAGATTTCGTCGTGCGGTGGTGGGTTACGCACCACCCACAAGAACCTGACCCCACTGCTCTCGAGCGCGTGAGCGATCTCTCTCAGCTGCTTCGACGAGAACACCCCCATGCTCCCGAAGCTGATAAACAAGACGCTTCGGCTCGGCTGCGAGTCGAGCCAGCTCAGGCAATCGTGCTTGCTGATGTGATCGTCGGCCGCCACGAGCGGCCCAATGCAGTAAACCGGCGGAGTTCGGCCATCAGGCACGCACCGTCCCTCCGATATAGCTTTGACGGCCCTCGGCTCGAGCGCCTCGAACGTGTTGCTTATGAGCCCAGCGGATTCTGCCAGCCGCGTCGACGTTTCCAAGAAGTGGCCGTAGATTCTGCTGCTCCGGTCCAGTATTCTCGACGGCATATGCTTCGCCGGAATGGGCGGTACGCCCGGGATGTCGACGTTTCCGTCCAGGTCTTTGAAGCTGGTGTTGGTGAGCTTGTGTAGGGTGGGGAGGTAGAGAAACGCCGCTAGTGGGTTCGCGCCGGCGGGGAGGTAATAGTACGCAGGGAGGCAGAGCGCGGCGGCGACCTCGGCGCCGGAACCGTAGAAGAAGTCGACGACGAGGGCTTTGGGCTTCTGTGACGGCTTGGAGGCGGAGAGCAGCTCAGACAAGGCTTGGTGGAGGTTGGGGTTATTGAGGCGGGCGTGCTCAAAGTACATGGCCGGGTCGTCAGAGAAGGCGGTGGGGGCGGGGGAGAGAGAGGGAGGGAGGGAGACGGAGGGGAGGTGGCGGAAGGCGATGGAAGGGGTGGCGGAGGAGACAGAGGAGATGTAAGGGGTGATGAAAGGGAGGAGGTGGGGAGGGGAGGAGATGAGGACGGTGACGGAGAGGCAAGAGTGGTGGCGGAGGAGGGACTGGGCGAGCTCCACCAGGGACATGAGGTGGCCTCTTCCCGGTGATGGGTACATCACTACGTGACATTTGTCTGCCTTCTCCGTCATGGGCTTGATGCTTCTGTGTATTGTTGTTGTACATGCACTTGTAAGGTGACTTCTTCAGCGGTGGCTTTATGGCCTCTTTCGGGACGCGAGCAATGGAGTGACCTGAGAAAGACCGGTTGATGGAAGAGTCAGAGATTTATGGTTTAATATTGATGTCAGTTGAAATAGATTCACCAAACACCAAAATTTCTTTCTTCTGATTAGAGAGATTCAACATGTTGTTGAATGAACATTCTTGCAATTATAATCATCATGTGTTGACAGGATATAATGCGTATATGAAAAAATATCATGTGATACAGTCTTGCTAACTTAGTAATAAGATACTCTACTCAAAGAACGTTACGTGTCCATCAGGTTTCACCTATTAAATTTTTTTTTATCGAATCCTGTTAAATTTTTTTGAAACTCCATCTTTTCTCTCTCTCCGTTACTTCTCCATTAGCCGTCCCTCTTCATAGTATCCCTGCTCTCTCTCAATCTCTCTCCTTCACTTCACGACCTCTGCTGTCTCTCTCCTTGCCTCTTAACGACCAAAAGCTCTCTCTCTCTTCCTCTTGTGTGAACTCCATTACTTCAAACAGTATGCATGTAAGTCATTGTCACCTATTGGAATTCGATAAGAGAGTCTTCGAAGAAGCGAGGTAATACTAATAGAGCCGACAATTTGTGTTCGCATGGCATGATCATGTTTTGTAATTGTGTTAAGTTGCATCATTGGAAAAACACTATACTTTTGTTAATTATGTTATAGAAGATACATATGTTAGAAACGCATTGCTATCGGGTTTGCGGGATAATTGTGCTGAAATATGTTAATTCATGTAGAAAATTGCCAGCTGTGTCCATCAGGGAAGTGCTGACACGCATCAAGTATGCCTCGGCCACTGGCTCTGGCCTTGGCAGATCACATCACTTCCCCTGCTGACCTGCTGAATAAAAAGAGGTCGGACGACAGCAAGACGGAAAGTTGGGTGGTTTTATTTTCGCATTGCCTAATGCTAAGTTTGAAAGCATTAGATATATTAGCAATGCCATGTGCAAATAAATTAATGCGGCCTTCAAATTTATTAATTTGTGTAGTTTGGTCCTTTTAAGTTTTGTTTTGTGCGATCAAATCTTTTAACTTACTTGAGTTATGCAATCAAGTGTTTTGTTTACCAAAGGTAACTAATACTGTCAAATTATGATTTTTTTTGTTTTTTTTCCGTTTGTTTTCAGCTCATTCGAAAGCAAATTAACATCACGTGTCATTTCTATCACATGAGCAATGCCACGTCGTTAACTAATGTGACGATTTAGTTAGAGTGGTTGACCGAAGGATTTGATTGCAAAAATAAAAATCCAAAGAATTAGAGGACTTGATTGCAAAAAAATGAAACTTAACAGATCAAATTGCACATATTAAAAAAGTTACAGAATTTAGTTGAACAAACTACAATTGGAGGATCAAACCGCACAAACGTGGAAACTTAAAAGACCTAAATATGTACTTAATCGGGATAAGTGCATTGGAAGTCTTAAATTTGTCACGAGAATATAATTAAATCCTAAAACTTTCAAAAAATGCAATCAAGTACTAAAACTTGTCATGAAAGTGCAATCGAGTCCTAAAATTTTCAAAAAGTGCATGCACTTTTAAAATTCGATTACACTTTCGTGACAAGTTGTGACATTCCGAATTTCGATCAATTTTTGGGATTTATAAAACGTGTAATTCGTCAGTGTACTTATAGTAAAATCTCGCTCGGAAACTGATCACTCCCGATTATTATTTTTAAAATTGAGATTTCGCTAGAATCGCATTCGATCGAATTTGGCTGTTATTTAGAGCTCGAACTTTGGTGTCGAATTTTTCGGAGTTTCGTGACAAATTTAATTGAACGGTGTCGATATTATTGTGGCCCACCTCAATATTACTTGGGATATGAGAAAAGTGAAATTTTGACCTGATACGAATTTAGATTGGTAGACCTCTTTCATAGTATGTTTTATCTAGTGTTCGTGGGCCAAATCCTAAAATTATTAATTAGGATTTTTCGAAGACCGTTAGATCGTTTTCGAATTTGAATCGTGACCGTTGAATCACGATTATTATGATTTGAACAACTTTTCTCTTTCTTTCTCTCTCTCTCCTCCTCCTTTGCCGCGCTGTCCCCCCTACGCGTCTGTCACCACCTGCTCTCACCTACCCCCGCCAACTTCTCTCTCTCTCCCTCTCTCTCTCTCTTCCCTTTCTTTTCTTTTCTTCCTTCTTCACCTCTTTCCCCGACTGGTTTTGCTCGGCTTCGGTTCTGCTCGACCAGCCGCACGCCGCGCCCGACCGCGTGCCGCCGCTGCCCGCGATCGCCTGTCGCCGGCTTGCTCTAGTGCCACGCGAGCAGCGCTCTCCGCCGGTCCAGCCCCGCCGGCCCAGCCGCTCGTCTTCCCGCCGCCGTGCCACCTCGGCTTCGCCGCCCGACTTCCTCCCCGCCGTGAGCCACCTCCACCCCGACAGCCGCTACCTTTCCCCCTGGCCGACTGCTTCCCGTGCGAACAGCAGCCCACCGCCGCGACCGCCGCTCGTCCGGCCGAGCTCGCCGCCAACCAGCTCCGCCGTCCACCTCCGCCGCTCGTCTCCGCCGCTGTCCGGCAGCCCTAGGCCGCGCCGGAGCAGCCCACAGCGGCCGTTTCTTCGCCGTTCGCCATCGTCCGTCGGCCGTCGAGCCCGAGCCGGTAACGACCGCCAACCGCTCTCGTCGCCGCCATCGTTCTTGTATAAACGACGTCGTTCACTGAGTAAGTTAACCCCTAATCTCATGTTTAGGGGATTAAACTTGTTTTAGATAGTTTAATTTATGTTAGATTAAATTAATTATGGATTGGTGATTAGTTAAGTGTGATTAGGGAATAAGTTATCAATTATTTTATTGTTATTGATTATTAAATTAAATCAATTATTTTCGAAATTTAAATATTATTTTATTATTTAATAAATTAATTCCGAATTAAATATTAATATTTTATTATTAAATAATTAAGTTCCGAAAATTAAATATTATTATTTTCGGAAAATTTTTAACGTCGAATTGTGATGCCAATATTGGATTTTGCTGTATAAGTTGGCATTTTTATCAAATGATTTGAATGATTATGATTCGAGAAAATATTTTAAATTTTGAAAATAAATTATTTTCAAATATTATTAAATAATTAATTTCATAAATGAAGAAGGAATCGTCTAAGAATACTCAAAATTTGATTTACTCCTCTAAGACGCCAAAAGAAATCTAACATAAAAGAATTTAAACAAACATAAATATTATCTAAATTAGTAGGAGTAGAAAAGGCTCTATAGAAAGCTACAATAAATAGCAAAATAGAATATATGTATTCAACGCAGAAAGAAATTAAATAAATTAAGTTAAATAAAATGGCGCGCATTATATATAATGAAGAATCCGTATGCAATATATAATATGATGAGGAGAATTGCAAGAACTTCTAAACCAACCATGTAGGTGGTATTGCTATGCAAGAATTTAAATGCAGAATATTAAAGTACAGACCTTCCACAGGTGGTTCGACCAGCCGTTTGTGGGGTATAAATGTAAAGTAGATGCAGTATGGAAATATCTTGATATATTAACAATATTGAAATATTACAGCAACAGTATTGAAAGATTACACAATGTAGAAACTGAAATGCAAGATTACACAATGTAGAAAATTTCTGTGGTAGAAATTCTTTCGTTACTCAGACTATATGAGTCTAGAACGACAAGATTTTCCACGTTATTGAAACTAGAAATGGTATTGCAAAGGATCTTGAAAATGGGACAAGATCTTTACAGGGATTATAAACTTACTGGGTATGGAATCTTTATAGAAGGTGGTGAGGATCCGAAATAGAAATGGACAAACTCCTGTCTCTTATTTCTTCGAAGAAGGCTGAAGAGATATGAGGAGTTTGAAAGGTTTGAGAGAAAGGAGAAAGCGATTTGAAACTTTCGGACGTTTTCTCTGTTGGTTTTCGGATGCCCCTTGAGTGAAAGAGGGCTCCCTTTTATAAGTAAATCGGGATCCTGTAGAAATTGTTCACGGGTGAACACTAGTAAGCGCATAATGTTACAGTGAACAGTGGTTCGGAAATTACTGTAGCAAATAGTGTACAGTGAATAGTAACCAGACATAATTATGAAAGTTGTGGAAAAGAAGAAAAGCTGATGGACTCCTTTCGGCCAGAAAATTATGGAAACGCCAGAGTCTTTCGGCGCCTTCTTCTTATTAGAATCTGGAGAGATCCTCTGCAGGTTCAGGTTCCTCTTCTTCTTCTTCGTCTTCATTGTCGCGACCTCCTCGAGAGTGCCCCGAGGCCTATGGGGTTTGGCTAATGGATTGCTAAGTTGAACCTAGCTCGAGCTCTCCCAAGCTCATACCAATTCGCGACTTAAATTTAAGTTATTAACATGCAAATCGATTTCATCTAGGAGTCGCCACTAATCAGTTTCTGATAGGTCGATTAGACACCTAAGCGAAGCACGGGAGAAAAGCTTCACTTCTACGAACCAGAGATTCAACGGGTACGGGGATTTGATTACACTAATCGACTAATTAGTGCCCTTTCGGTACCTAATCTTGTTCAATTCACCACCTAACATGTTCTCGCTAATTGGGATTCCTAACTAAACTAAGGGGAATGACAATCAATATCCAACCCTAGACATGCATAACCAACTACGTGCGAGGTTAAATTAAATGTGCCATTCAAAGTGTGTGAACCAAGCGTCGTGCGATTAAATATGACACTAAACGCACAATAGGGCAAGAAAAATCAATTCCAAAACCCAAATGAATTTTCTGATTTTTAAAATTTTTTCTTTTTTTTTAAAAAAAATTTGAATTTTTTTTGAAATTTTTTTTTAAAAATTTAAAAATATTTTTTGAAATTCTTTTTTCGGAATTTTTTGAAATTTTTTTTGAAGAAATTCGAATTTTTTTTAAATAAAATAAAATAATAAAAAAAACAGACCGGGTCGGATCTCCATATCCGACCCGGATCGAGATTGACCCGAGCGCGCCGGCCCGGGTCCACGACTGGACCGGGTTCATTTGTTGAGCCCGGTCCGGCGAATAAATAAAAAAAAGAAAAGGCCCAGCCCAAAATTTATTCACTAAAAAAAAAAGAAAAGAAAAGCCCAAAGCCCACTAAAAAAAACGAGAAAACAACTTAGCCCAAATCCGGATTTTGGCCCACCCGCGAAAAGCCCACGCGCGAAAGGGCCCAAGACCTAAATAAAAACTATCCTAATTTTAAATCAAGCCCAAAACTTAATAAAACACCAAAACCGGCCCACCCGGTTCGCAAACCGTGAACTCGACCCGGATGAGTGTTGCCCTACTCGGATCGCCCGCGCCCGACCCGGTTCGCGACCCGACTCGCGGCCGCACCGCGCCCAGGGAGGGCTCGCCTGAACGCCGGCCGGCGTTCCGCCGTGGAACGCGTGCTCTGCCTTCGCGGCCGGCGTGGGCGCCGATTCCTCCGCGCCCCCAGCCTCTGTGGCTGGGGGGTTTCGGGCCCGGCGGCCGAGCCCTTGCTCGGCCGTCGGGCGACACACCCCGACCTCCGCGGTCGGGGCTTTGTCGAATGCGCCCCAACCCAGATCTCGACCCGGGAATGGCTGTTCGCTTCCCTCATGGCCACGGCCGGACCACGACGACGACCGGCGGTGCGTCAGGACCGACCGGCGTCCCCAAAATCGCAGCCAGAACAGAGACGAAGAAGGAGGTGGTTCGGGCATTCTGTCAAACAGCCGGAGCGCGCAATGAAAATGAAGGATTTTAGGCTCGATCGAGACTCAACACGTCTGAGATTCACACCCAAGAAAACACAGACAAGCAGGACCGACCCCGGGGTGTCACGGGCCGGAACTCGCTCGAGCCGGACGGCCGCGAGCTCCGGCCAGTGACCCCCCAAGAACAGAGTACAAACGGCAGCAGGGACGGTAGCTACAATCCCTACTCGGCTCGGCGGCGGCTAACGGAGGGCGCACGCGGTAGATCAGGCTACCCCCGCGCACCGGGATCCTCGGGAGACCGACCTCGAATCAAACTCTAAACGAAACAAAACCCGGCTAACGCTCGGGATCGGGACCTACCGTGCGGAAAGGGACTCACTGGCCACAGCCGAGGCGCGGCGGTCGTCGGTGGAAGACCGTTCGACCTCGAATCACCCTCTCTCTCACACTCTCAGCCTCACTCTCTCTGGGTCTCTCCCTGTTTCTCTCTCTGATCTCCCCCTCCTTTTGCTCTCCCCCTCTGTTTCTCTCCCTGCTCCCTCGCTCGCTCTCTCTTTTTCCCCCTCTCCTCCGTCTCACTCTCCCTCGCCTTCGGCTTTAAGGACGACCGGCCACGCGAGGCTGGCCGGCAGGCGCGCATGGCCCCCTGCCACCGCCAGCCTGCGCGGCCGGCCTGCGCCCGACCCGGGGATCGTGCTGCTCCCTCTGCCACTGTTCCGGCCTCTGCTTCTGTTCATCTCCCCGTACCCCCCAGAAACGTTGACTGGGGGGAAGAAGAAGAACAGGCGCGGGCCGGGCCCAGGGGAAGAGGGCCGGCCCGCGCGGAAAAGAAAACAGAAAAGAAAAGAGAGGAGGGAGAAAAAATAAAATAAGGGAAAAAGAACATAAAAAGGAAATAAAAAAGGAAATGGGCTGCACTAAAAAAAAAGAAGAGAAAAAGAAAGAATGGGCCGACGAACCCGGCCTAGGATTTTTTTTTTATAAAAAAAATAGGCCCTATTAATGCAAATGTGCCTAATGCCTATATGCCATGAAAATATTTTTGATTTAGGGGTTAAAAATTAAACCCTAATTTTTTATGCAATAAAACCCTAAATGATTTAGCAAAATTTAGGTGTCAACATTCATCCTTCACACTTCCCCAATTGTGGGTAATGAGGGTAAATCCCGGGATACCGTAACAGTCATCTTCATTGAAATTACCACTATGATGAGATTGAGAAGAACCGGTTTCTTCAATTTGAGAAAGTGCTTGTTTCAGCATTCCTGCTAATTGCTGATGAGATTTAGCAGATGCTAGTTTAGAAAGGACAAATCCTTTGTCATGTAGAAATGGGGTGATGTCTTCAGAAGTGATTGGGGCATTGCCCCTAGAAATTAGCCATTCTGATACGGCTTGTTTGGTGACTCTATTGATAAATTTGAAACCATCCCACCACTTGACTTTGAATCGTCTTATGAGAATGGGAATGCCAGTTTCAGGAGATTTTCTATAATCAAAATACCATCCAAGGACCCAAGATACTCCGAAATAATAGAAAAAGAGCATCAATTTGGGGAAATTTTTCTCAAAAGGATGAAGTGGAGTGAATTTTTCTAGAAAAAGTTCATAACTAGGTTGGATCTTCAGGTGGAGGAGATCATCAATTGGTCCCATGTATTCCCACCATCTGATGAATCAATATGGAACTGTTTTGATATCAAAGTCTTCAAAAAAGAACAGCCAGGTGTGAGTATTATTGGCATTTTTTCTCCAGAAGGTGTTCCACCAGGCCTGTTGGTAGTCAAAATATGAAAAGAAAGTCCTGTATGGAAGGGTATCGGCCATTTTGACATTGAGTTTATTTAAGGTTAATGGATTGGGTTTCCATTGAGAAGGGTGAATGACCCTATGGATTCTACAAGTAGAATAATTCACATGACCTTTATCAGAAAAATGTCTGAAAGTAACAGACTTTGTTTCTTCCAAAATTTTCTCATAAAACTCAGATGTTTTGTAAACATCATGAGGAGTATATAAGAAATTTTCAAAAAACATATTTCTTGTAAAAACATATGGATCTGCATTATAAAAATCATTTTCAACGTTGCAGATGTTTTGAAATATTGTTTTATGGAAAAATTTTGATTTTGGAGGGGTAGTATGAATTGACTGAATTACCACCTCGTTAGAAATTGATTTTCCTTTTGCCTTTTGAATGGCAATTGGAGAAGGATCATGGCTTACCATTGCCAACGAAGGCTGTGGTTGATTATTGAAAGCCTGTTGGAGAAGCTGCAATGCTTCTTGTTGAGACAATTGGGTTATATCAAATTGTGATGGTTTATCAGAAGAGGTTTTAGTAAGAGAAACAGGTTCTTCTTTGACCTGGCTAGAAATGGTAGTAATATTCAAAGGTGGCTATGCAGCCTGGAGCCAGGGCCTGATATTTGTCAACCCGGAGGGTTTTTTCTCAGAAGAGGGCTCTGCAATTTGTTTTCCTTTATCTTTTCTGGTGGGTTTGTTGGGAGGCTTTGGAGGCATTTTCCCTGTAAAAATTCTCGTGTAACAAAATCTGGAAGAGAATTTGAAGATCCATTAATAAATTCTATATCAAAATCAAATACAGATAGAATAGCTTGTCATTTAGCAAAAATCTGTTTAGAAGCAATGTTTTGAACATCTTTCCACAAAACATCTTTTGCAGATTTGCAATCAATTCTTAATAGAAATTTTTTATTCAAAAGATCTCCTTGAAACTTAGAAATAGATAGTACAATAGCAAGAATTTCTTTTTTGATTATGGAGTAATTCTTTTGGCAATCATTCCAATGTTTGGAGACAAATTGAACAATTTGTTCTTTATTGTCTTTTGATTGCTTTAATATTCCTCCATAACCAATATCAGAAGCATCTGTTTCAACAATTTTGAAAGCATAAGGGTCAGCAAGATGTAAGCAAGGAATTTCCTTGACAGTTCGCTTTATTTGTTTCACTATATCAGTATGGATTTGGGTCCATGGGGGAGGATCCTTCTTGAGCCTCTGATGTAGTGGTTTACAAATTATATTTATTTGAGGAAAGAATTCAATGATATAGTTTAAACTTCCAAGAAATCTTTACAATTGGTTTTTGTCTCTAATTTCATCAGGAAATTTATCAGAGAAATTTATTGATCTTTCAATGGGTACAATAGTTCCTTGATTAATGTAATGCCCTAGAAAACGAATCCTTGTTTTGAAAAGGGATATTTTAGTAGGTGAAACTACTAAACCACTCTCTTTCACAACATGGATAAAATGATTGATGTGTTTAAAATGTTTGTCTATAGAAGGAGAAAATATTAAAACATCATCAATATAAACAATGACATAGTCAGAACAATGATTAAAAATATCATTCATAATTCTTTGGAACTCAGAAGGAGCATTTTTTAATCCAAAAGGCATGACATTCCACTCATATTGGCCAAAAGGAACAGTAAAGGCTGTCTTGTACCGATCCTTTTCGCTAATCTGGACCTGCCAAAAACCAGATTTCATATCAAATTTTGAAAAGATTTTTGCATCATAAAGTCTATTTAATAAATCCTTCTTGTTAGGAATCGGATATCTTATCCACGTTAAAGCTGTATTTAAAGGTTTGTAATTTATAACCAATCTTGGAACTCCTCTTTCTAATTCAGCATTTTTGTTGACATAGAAAGCAGAGTAACTCCAAGGTGATTGGCTTTTCCTAATAAGCTTCTTCTCAAGAAGTTCTTGTATTTCCTTTTGACAGAAATTTAGAACTTCATGACTCATTTGAAAAGGTCTAGCTTTAGTAGGAATATTCTTTTCAGAAAATTCTAGTTCATAAGAAAGATCAACTATGTGACTTTTACGAGACCAAAAAGCATTGGGAATAGTCGAACATATGGAATTTTTGATTTGGTTTTCGAGGTTAGAAATCTTTTTCTGAAGACTTTTTTTAGAAAGGTTTTTGTTAATTCTTTGGGAAAATTGTCAAATCAGTCCTAAACCTATTGTACGGCGGCCAATTCAGTCCTAAACCTTTCAAATTTGCCAATTTAGTCCTAAACCTTTTAAATTCTTGCCAATTCAGTCCTTCCGGCCAATTTTGGCCGGCCGGTGCTGACGTGGCCGCCGGTCGGCGCCGGCCGTCCGGTCGGCGCTGACGTGGCAATTTTTTTATTATTTTTTATTATTTTTTATTATTATTTTTTTATTTTTCTGCTTTTTTTTCTGCTTTTTTTTCTGCTTTTTTTTTTTCTCCTTTCTCCCCTCTGCCGGTCCGACGACTGGCGACCGGCCAGAGGGGAGGGCCGGCGAGGCCTCTGGCGAAGCTCGCCCCGCCGGCCACCGGCGAGGGCGAGCCTCGCCGGCCACCGGCGAGGGCGAGCCTCGCCGGCCCCTGGCTGGGCGAGGCGAGGTCGGCCTCGCCTCGCCGTCGCGAGCCAGGCGACGGCGAGGCTCGACCTCGCCTCGCCTCGCCTCGCCGGCCCCTGGATGGGCGAGGCGAGGTCGGCCTCTCGTCGCCGTCGCGAGCCAGGCGACGGCGAGGCTCGACCTCGCCTCGCCTCGCCTCGCGTCGCCGTCGCGAGGCGACGGCGAGGCGAGGTCGAGCCTCGCCGTCGCCTGGCTCGCGACGGCGACGCGAGGCCGACCTCGCCTCGCCCATCCAGGGGCCGGCGAGGCGAGGCGAGGCGAGGTCGAGCCTCGCCGTCGCCTGGCTCGCGACGGCGAGGCGAGGCCGACCTCGCCTCGCCCAGCCAGGGGCCGGCGAGGCTCGCCCTCGCCGGTGGCCGGCGGGGCGAGCTTCGCCAGAGGCCTCGCCGGCCCTCCCCTCTGGCCGGTCGCCAGTCGTCGGACCGGCAGAGGGGAGAAAGGAGAAAAAAAAAAAGCAGAAAAAAAGCAAAAAAAAAAAGCAGAAAAAAAAGCAGAAAAATAAAAAATAATAATAATAAATAATAAAAAATAATAAAAAAATTGCCACGTCAGCGCCGACCGGACGGCCGGCGCCGACCGGCGGCCACGTCAGCACCGGCCGGCCAAAATTGGCCGGAAGGACTGAATTGGCAAGAATTTAAAAGGTTTAGGACTAAATTGGCAAATATGAAAGGTTTAGGACTGAATTGGCCGCCGTACAATAGGTTTAGGACTGATTTGACAATTTTCCCTCAATTCTTTTGTATTCAAGGTCTTCTTTTAAAAATTGAAGATGAGTTTCTTTGCTTTGATACAATTAATTTCAGAAATAAAGTGTTCTTGAAGAGTATTTAAATTTTTGGTCTGAGGTTTTGAAATGAAATCAAAACAAATTCTTTTGCCTAAGGTTTCAGTTTCAATTCCTCGTTCAGAAACTTTAAAAGGCTGAAGCAAATTGATGAAAGGTGATCCCAAAATAACATTTTGTTTGATATTTTTAACAAGGAGAAAACGAGTTTTAAAAGAGATATGATCTTTCACAATTTTAGCTTCAGGAATTTTGTATTTAATAACCAATCTGTCTCCAGACACTGATTTGAGAGATTGAGAGGTTTTTTCAAAATACTTGGTTGGTACAAGTCCTTCCTTTATACAATTAAGATCTGCACCAGTGTTAAAAAGGGCTGTTGTTTCTAAAACAATTTCATTCTGAATTCTTATAGAAACGTTAATAATCCATTTTCTGGTGGTTATTTCAGAAAGCATCAAAAGGAAGTTTGTTTCAGAAGAGGAAGGAAGTTGAGGAACATCATGTTCTTTGGTTTGAAATTTGTTTTCTTGATTTTTCCAAGAATGGTAGAAATATTATAAGGATTGTCAGTTTGGAAAGTGGATTTAGAAACTGCTTTAGGGTATTGGAAACTATTCAAATATTTAATTTTTGTTTCGGGGTCAGTGATTTGATCAAAAGTTTGCAAAAGAATTTCTTCTTCTTTTGTTAAAACATTTATTTCAAAATTGTTTTCTCCTTCATCATCCTCATTGTCTAAGGTTGATGATGAAGAGGTTTCTAAATCACAAATCTGTAATCCTTCTTCAAAACCAGATTCATCAGAAGAACTACCGTCAGCTTCAGCCATTAGTTGGTTGAGCTGGTCGATAGTTTCTTCATCTAAATCTAATTCATTAACATTTTTACTAATTTTGCAAAACCGAAAAGTGTGGCCTTTTTTACCACAATTATAACAGGTAATATTTTTAAAATTTTTCTTTGGTTTTTTGGGTTTTTCAAAACTATCATTTTCTTTCTTTAAAGGTTTTTTTTATCAAATTTCTTTTTGTAAGGTTTCTTATAAAAATTTTTATGCTCTTTTCTTTTTAAAGAACATTTTCCTGAACATCTGGGTTTATCAAAAGATTCAAAAGACGGATCATATTGGGCACAAAAGTCTCCTAAACCTTTCTTAGAAAGTTTTTGTTCTTTTTTAATTTGTTTTTGGAGGCGAATATTAGTGCACAATTGTGTTCCTATTTTATAAACATAAGAGGTTAGTTTTCCATAAGAAAGATGGTCATATGGAATTTGATTTCCATATTCTTCTCTTATCTTACTACGAACTTGTTCTCCTATGAGTTTTGGTAAACCAGCAAGAAATTTTTCTTTCCAAAAAGATTGGTTGCAATCTGACCTTTGAAAGACTCTTTGCAAAAATATTTCTTTATATTCTCGGAATTCTCCTAAAGATCTACATTTCATATTGGATAATAGATCTTGGTTTTTATCGAGAATATGAGAAGAGTCTCCTAGAAAATGTTGGGAAATAGAAAATATCAAAGTATTGACAGCATCTTGGATAGGTTGATCGTCTTCACCAAGAATAATTTGACCAAAAGGGTCGAGTTTGTGAGCATTTAAAATTTGAGATCTTTGCTCTTCATTCAGGTAGTTATCCCACCATCCTTTGAGCTGACCTGTGAATCCGGCTATTAAAAGATATGCAACAGAATGATTAGAAATATCTGGAATGGTTTTATAAGTGTTTGCAAGCATGACCATTTGAGTCAAAATATTTATGAGATTTTGCTCAGAAACACAATCTATATTCCACTCATAGATAGCATCAGAAGAATATTTATTTTGGACTTTAGAAAAGGTTTCTTCTGTGAGAATATCAGGAGCGGCACGGGAATAATATAATTTCTGAGGATCCTTCCAAGCGATACGATTTATTTCTGGAAGAGATTCAGAATCGGATTTATCTAAGAGATTTATTTGATTGGAGGGTTCAACACGATCTGGAGTGTCCTTGACACTCAGATTCTGTATTAAAGGGGTATCCAAGATTATGGGGTTTCTGGGGATCAAAACTGCTTTTCCTTTGAGGAGTTTTCTCCTTTCCTCTAAGGCTTTAGCAAATTCAAGACTAGGATTTTTTGGAATCTCAAAATTCTTAAAAAGTGGTGGTTTTAAATCCTTTTTTGGAATTGTTATTGAAGAGGATGGAAAACTAATTTGAGTAAGATTTTCAATCCGATCAAGTTGTTTTCCTATGGTGTAAAGATGTTGATTAGAAAAATTATTTTGTTCAACAATTTTCTTAATTCCTATGCCGTCTATTTTGGAAGCTGCTTTAAAAGGAGAGGCTATTATCTCAGTCTCTCGATGATCAATTTTGATTTTCTGAGAGGAGGATGATTGGATTCGATGATATGTCCATCGTCCAATTTCCATTTATAAAATTGATTTAAAACAAAAATCTGTTTTTCTTTTAAAAATATATTTTCAAACCAATCAAAGAAGAATATCTCGATTTCATGTTGGTACATGTAATCATAATATTCCTTTTTGATTTCAAGAGCTTGGTTTCGAAAATTAACAAAGAATCAATCTCTAAAATGTTTATTGTCGGAAGAATTGAACTCTTTATTTAAAATGATTCTATCAGGTTCAAAAGCTATTTCCAAAACATTGATCTCAGGATCTTCCATTTCGGAAGGAGTGGGATCAGGGAAATCAGAAGTAGTATATTGATAAACTGGTCTGGAAATACCTGACCTGTTATCTATACCACTGATGTTTGAAAAAGGAGGAGCACTTGCAGACGTTTCTCCAGGAGCATTTAAAGGGATATTGGGAATATTATCAACTGACTTTTGAAAAGAAGTTGAATGCCAAGAAGGAATTGATCTGACGTCACAAGATCTTCTGGGAATATCAACAGATCTTCTAGAAAATTGAATTGTTACTCTTCCTTCAGGATGTTGGATGATATTGGTAGGATCAGAATTTTGTACAATTGGTTGGGGAATTCGATTTTCTAATTCCCATTGATCCGGAAGGATAATTTGGTTCCAAGGAATTGTCCTAGAAATGGTGATATTTTCTTTAGAAATGTCATTTATGGTATCAAAGCCAAGGGGTAGATAAGAATATTCTTTATACATTCATACGCAGTAAAGGCGATTTCCTTCGTGGAGATCTTTTCTGGTGATTTCTGGATGTGTTCCAGGCAGTAAAACCCAGAGGGGTAGTAAGTCCGTTGGTAAGCATCGTTGAAATCCGCTGAAAAGAAGAAAGTAGTCTTTTGCAATGAATTTATTGAGAACATCTGAGTCTTCTTCAAGTTCTTTATCACAAATGTCCTCAGATCAAGGATCAATAAATAGAGAAGAAATAAATATAGAGGATTTCAATAAGTCGATTGAAAATTGGTTTATTCCCAAAGTTAAACTTGATAAAATTTATGAACATTCTAAATTTAGACTCTTTGGTAATAATGATTATGTCATTGTTACTGAAGAAAGAGATATTCCACTTTCTGACTCTTTTGCTTCAATACAACTTTTAAATAAAGATTCAATAAAGAAACATTCCCAGAAATGGAATTATATGCATATAGGATTGGTACAGGTTGGTGCAAAATCCCTTACCAAAGAAGGATTAGATACTTCTTTACTCCTTGTTTTGAAAGACGCTAGACTTTTAAAATATGATGAATCTATTCTTGGAGCCGTAGAAACTAGTCTTTGCAGTGGACCAATTCATTTCGATAGTCATCCTGGTCTTACTGTTTCTCTCAAAGATAAAAATATTTTGAAATCCCTCACTTTTCAAATTAAGACTCATAATTATTCTATAGCTGAAGGTTCCATTCCTATAACCCTTATTTATAGAGTTTATTATAAAGTTATGAATTCCGCTTTTGGTAGCAAAGCTTTTAAATTAAATTCCAATAGAGAAACCCTTTTGTTACAAACTGACATTTCTAAAGCAAATATCATCCCGAGCCTAGATTTCTTGGACCACTTATTTATAAAGTAAGTGTTGGGTGTGATAACCGGAGTGATATATTATTGGCTAAGAATCCTAGATTTCACGTAAAAACAAAGCACATCAGCATACCATATCGCTTCATTCGAGAGAAAGTGGAACAGAAGGTTGTGGTGCTGGAGAATGTTGACATACAGGTGAATAGTACAGATTTTTTTTTCCAAGGTAGAGAGTGCAGAAAAGTTTGACTGGTGTACAATTGTGTTGGGTCTAAAGAAGCATGTGGAGTACTTACTAAGTAGGAGAATATTGGGATATGATTCATATCCCCAGTGACTGGACAGCACTGGGGGTCTAGGGGACAATGCCCTCAAGCTGCTAGAGGGCTTTTATAGTTTGAGCCCGAAAAAAGAAAGTTTCCTAATTTAATTAGGTTTCTCATTTTGAATAGGTTTTCAAAATTAAATGGCTTTCGAATTGGAGTAGATTTTTTAGAAAGAGGTTTCCTATTTTGAATCAAATTATTGCCCATATATATTCTCTTTATCTTGTAATTGAGAAATGTAACAGAGAGGTGCGATGTGCTAATTAGTGGAATCCCTACTGGATGTAACCCTAATTTAAGGATGAGCCAGGATAAAATCTTACGTCTCAAATTCTCTTTCTCGTTTTTTTACTCTCTATTTTCTTGTGAACAAGTCGTTGATTTTTTTTTTTTTTGCCATAGGGTCCCTTAACGGCATGGTGCGCATCTAACATCAGGTCCCTTCGTTAGATGCCCATAATATTGCTTATAATGTGGTATTAAATGGCATATGAAGCTATGCTTCGCATGACCCATTCATTTCTTTTTGATAGATATGAAAGAGAAAGAAACGGAAGAGAATGTTGTCGATCCTCTTAGATAGATCCAAGCAAAGCCGACCTTGCCAAGTTCAAGTTCTGGGTGAAGGGGCTCACAAGCCCTCACCAGAGACGAATGAGTTATGTTGGACCTCGCTGTTAAGAAGGATGGCCCCATCCTCATCCTCCTACGTTCTATTTTTTTTTTCATATTGATGATATGGCTTGCTCCATGACATGGTACTATATTTAAAGTAATAACTATGTCATATGGGTTCAATCATTGAAATTTCCAACAGAAAAATTCGATTGCATGTTCAACAAGAGTAAGAAGACTCAATGGCACAATTAAAAAAATTAGAGGACTTGACAATTGACATAATGTGATTAGTGTATTAAAAACTACCTTTTTAATTGCAATCACAAGAAAGTTGGGGATGAAGTAATTGAGCGTACTAAAACAATCAAGTTAGGGATGATGTAAACATAAATCAGGTAGCATATCAATATCCTAACTAGCATCACACATCACCAATTGTTGTAATATTTCTACAACAAGGGGATAGAGAGGAGGATACTTAAGTGGATGCGTGGTAACTGCAACCTTATGGACACATGGAATGTTTCTAGAAAAGTAGATTGTACGTAAGGAGTGCAGAAAATTTCACAGGCGATCTTATCTATGCTTATTTTGATGATTATAAGTGGCCACTTCGTCAAATCGAAGATGTATAATTACTCTTCTTCTCACATCATTCCGCTTTTAAACGAGTCCACCAACTTGGCCATCGCCACCCGCGACGACCCTCCCTCGCTCAACGCCTGCCTCGCCGCATTCCTCATCTCCGCCACTCGCTCCCTCGCTTGACTCCCTTTCTCCGAGCACATCAACGCGGTGATTCGCCCTGCCAACTCGTCCGTTGTCACGAACCCGCCTTCCGTCTCGGCCACCGACAGCACCAGCTTCATCTCCCCGGCTAGGTACGCCCGGATCAGCTTGTGCTCTGCGTAGAGCGGCCAGACTATCATGGGCACTCCGGCGCACACCGCCTCCATCACCGAGTTCCATCCGCAGTGGCTCACGAACCCGCCTACCGAGTAGTGGCTCAGCACTGCCACCTGCGGGGCCCATGACTTAAGCACCAGCCCTCTGTCCTTGGTTCTCTCCGTGAACCCACTCGGAAGGATGGCATCCATTCCTGAAGAGAGAAAGGTAATTGTTGGGTGTACTGAGAAATCTTAACGAAACTCGTGATTGAGAGCTCATGAACGGAATTATTTGTCTTCTGACCGTGATTCGGAGTCCCCCGTATTATTCTTGGACCACTTGATGCGGACAAGAGACGTAAACATACCTGGATCGTCTTCTGGTTTAATAGCTAAGCTGCGCCAGATTTCATCGTGCGGTGGCGGGTTACGCACCACCCACAAGAACCTGACCCCACTCCTCTCTAGCGCATGAGCGATCTCTCTCAGCTGCTTCGACGAGAACACCCCCATGCTGCCGAAGGTCATAAACAAGACACTTCGGCTAGGATGCGAGTCGAGCCAGTTCAGGCAATCCTGCTCACTGATGTGATCGTCGGCTGCCACGAGCGGCCCGACGCAGTAAACCGGCAGAGTTCGGCCGTCCGGCACGCACAGTCCCTCCGATATCGCTTTGATGGCCCTCAGCTCGAGCGCCTCAAACGTGTTGCTTATGAGCCGGGCGGATCCCGCCAGCCGCATGGATGTTTCCAAGAAGTGGCCATAGATTCTGCTGCTGCGGTCTAGCATTCTCGACGGCATGTGCTTCGCTGGAATGGACGGTACGCCCGGGATGTCGACATTTCCTGTTAAAATATATGTCTCGAGTTTGAGCCCGTTAAACGAAACCCAATTCAAAATTTATTAAAGGAATGTGCGAAGTTGAATATTTGCGGACGTTTGCCGTGGAATTACAGTTTCTTGTTCGGTGTCAAAGAAAATAAAAAGGGAAGAGGGGCGCACTTAATTTCCCTTGTTACTGAAGTCACGGAACAAAATTTCCTACTTGAATTATGCGTGTATATTATATATATATTAGTTAAAGTCAAAAGAGGAAAGTTCAAACTTTAACTAGTTGACCGAATAATATGATTTCCTAATTCATATTGACGTGGGCTTCCAAAGGTGTTCTTCTTTTGGCTATAAAGATATTCAGTGGGCACTTTGAGCGAGGAGTTATTGAAAAATACGTGAAGTGAAGACTTTTTGAAGCGCCGCTCCGCAAATGAGTGCTTGCTTGTGGATTCGTGATTTTGTTCGTGGAATTACACCAAGAGCTCAAATGTTCGTAGCGAGTAAATCATGTGATAAGATTTGTGTGTAATTATTTTGCGAGATTGAGAGATTATTTCGTGAGGAATTGTGAGGCTAAATACTGTGTGAGTTATTAAGTGTAATTGGGGCTTGGGAAATACCGAGAGTGCTTGAGTGACTCGAGTGTGGTTGTAATCTCCGTTGTATCGCTTGATCTATAGTGGAATTCCGTGCTGCTCTCCCCGTGGACGTAGGTCACTACGACCGAACCACGCAAATCTGGTGTTCGATTTATTTTCTTATTCTGTCAATTTTATTGTTCGATCGCTTGGCTTCCGCAATATCTCCGTCCAGGTCTTTGAAGCTGGTGTTGGTGAGTTTGTGTAGGGTGGGGAGGTAGAGAAACGCCGCGAGAGGGTTCGCACCGGAAGGGAAGTAATAATCCGCAGGGAGGCAGAGCGCAGCGGCAACCTCGGCGCTGGAACCATAGAAGAAGTCGACAACGAGGGCTTTGGGCTTCTGCGACGGCTTGGAGGTGGAGAGCAGCTCAGACAAGGCTTGGTGGAGGTTGGGGTTGTTGAGGCGGGCGTACTCAAAGTACATGGCTGGGTCGTCAGAGAAGGCGGTGGGGGCGGAGGAGAGAGGGGGAGGGGGGAGGGAGATGGAGGGGAGATGGCGGAAGGCGATGGAAGTGGTGGCGGAGGAGATGTAAGGGGTGATGAAAGGGAGGAGGTGGGGAGGGGACGGTGACGGAGAGGCAAGAGTGGCGGCGGCGGAGGGACTGGGCGAGCTCCACCAGGGACATGAGGTGGCCTCTTCCCGGTGATGGGTACATCACTATATGACATTTGTCTGCCTTAGTCATGGCCACGGTTCGGAACCGGCCGGTTCCGGTTCGTGGCCACATGTGAACCGGAACCGGAACCTCTCCTAGCGGTTCCGGTTCCGATTCGGAACCGGCCGGTTCAGGTTCCGGTTCCGGTCCGGCCGGTTCCGATTCGTAATTTAAAAATTTTAAAAATAAATTATGAAATAAAAAAATAAATAATTATAAAAATATGAAATAATGAATTATTCAATATAAATTATAATCAAAATGAAAATTATAGGGGTGATCGGTTCCCGGTCGAAGTCGGAAACCGAACCGGTAAGACCGGTCTTTTAATTTTAGAACTAGGAATCGGACCGGCAAACCATAGAACCGGGAACCGGACCATCGGTTCGATTCGGTTCTAGGCGGTCCAATGGAACCCTTTGCTCTTAACTAGCAAATGATCATAGCCACAAAAGGCATACAACTTTACATGCTCATGGCTTGGCTTGGCTTGGATTTTATAAACAATCCCTTTGTTGGTCTCTTCATTCCCATTCGATGTGGGACTCTTGGCATTTGCATTCAAGGCAAACGGAGAGTCCCACATCGAATGGGAATGAAGAGACCATCAAAGGAGTTGTTTATAAAACCCAAACCAAGCCTTGTAATTAGAGTTCAATACACCAAAGCCAAGCATTGTATTTGGAGATTAATGCACTTACAATGCATGGCAATTAGAGTTCAATTTGTTTTATAAAAAAAATTGAGTAATGAAATTTTTTTAAAAAAAAATTTCATCATTATTATTATATTTTTTAAGTAATTTGGAACCGGAACCGGCGGTTCGGAACCGGAACCGCCGGTTCCGGTTCCAAAATTGTGGAACCGGAACCGGGCCCGTAGGCTACGGGCCGGTTCCGGTTCCGAACCGCGGGCCCGGTCAACGGGCCGGGCCCGGGTTTGACCGGGCCGGTTCCGGGCCGGTTCCGGGCCAAAACCGGCCCGTGGCCATGTCTAGTCTGCCTTCTCCATCACGAGTTTGATGCTTCTGTGTATTCTCGTTGGAAGTTGTTTCTCATGCACTTGTGAGGTGGCCTCCTCCGCGGTGGCTTTATGGCCTCTTTCGTGACGCAAGCGATGGGGCAACCAGAGAAAGATCGGTTGATGGAAGAGTCAGATATCTATGGTTTGGTTTAATATTTTGACGTTGGTTGAAATAGGATTCACCAAAATCTCTTTCTTCTGATTAGAGATTCAACATGTTGAATGCACGTTCTTGCAATTATAATTATATGATGCACAGACGATAAAATGTTATATAGTACAGTTTTGTCAACTCAGCAATAAAACACTTCACTCAGAGCGCGACACGTGTCCATCGACCTTACTTGTTAAATTTTTTTGAAACTCCATCATTTCTCTTTCCGTTACTTCACCGTTTGCCGTCCCTCTTCATATTGTCTCTGCTCTCTCTCAATCTCGCTCCATCTTCACTTCACGACCTCTGCTGTCTCTTTCCCTACCTCTTCACTATCAAAAGCTCTCTCTCTCTCTCCCTCTTCTCTGAACTCTACTACTTCAAATAGTGTCCGTGTAAGTCATTGTCTCATACAGGAATTGGATAAGAGAGTACTCGAAGAAGTGAGGTAATACCTATAAGACTGATAATTCGTGTTCGCATGTCATGTTCAGGTTTCGTAATTGTGTCAAGTCATGTCATTGGAAAAACACTATACATTTGTTAAGTATATTATGAAAGGTACATACGTTAGATACGCATCGCAATCGGATTTTTCGGATAATCGTGTTAAAATGTGTTAATTCAAGTTAAAAATTGCTAGCTGTGGCCATCAGGGAAGTGCTGACATGCATCAAGTATGCCTCGGCCACTGGCTGGCCTTGGCAGATCACCTCACTTCCCCTGCTGAATAAAAAGAGGAAACTTCCGCTCATATGACATCAGGATAGTCCGCATAGGTCGGACGACAGCAAGTTGGGTGGTTTGATTTTCGCATTGACGAATGCTAAATCCGAAAGCATTAGATATATTAGTAATGCCATGTGCAAATAAATTAATGTGGCCTTAAATTTTATTAATTCGTGTAATTTGGTCCTCTAAGTTTTGTTTTTTTGCAATCAAATCTTTTAACTTTCTTGAGTTATGTAATCAAGTGTTTTGTTTACCAACGGTAACTAACACCATCAAATTATGACTTTTTTTTGTTTTTGTCCGTTTGTTTTCAACCCATTCGATAGCAAATTAACATTACATCTCATATCTATCACATGAGCAATGCCACATCGTTAACTAATTTGACGATTTAGTTAAAGTGGTTGACCGAAGGATTTAATTGCACAAATCCAAAAAATTAGAGGAGTTGATTGTAGAAAAAATGAAACTTAAAAGATAAAATTGGACATATAAAAAATGTTACAGAACTTAGTTGAACAAAGTAAAATTGGAGGATCAAACCACAAAAACGTTGAAACTTAAAAGGCCCAAATATGTACTTAACCCAAAGAAAAAAAAACCTTATCAGGCTGCATGTTGAACATGAAAGCTGTCCTAGAGGCACAGTAAATCTGTCTTAATAGATTTTGATGGTTCTCTTGATTATGAACTGTGTGAACGACATGATTGCTTAAAAACGATCGTGAAGAAGATGACATTGGGTGGACTTCTCTTCATTATGCTGCTCACTATGGCAAAGTTGAAGCAGTTCAAATGTTAGTGCGGGATGAGGTTTCCGCTGCTTACCTGTTGGCTAGGGGTGTCAATGAAACCCGCGCCGGCCCGGCCCAACCCGCGCCGACCCGGCCCGACCCTAAAATTTGGAGTATTTTGGGGTCGGGCCTTAATCTTATTCGAATATGGCCCTAAAATTTGGGATTTTATTAGGGTTGGGGTAGGGTCAGGCTGACCCATTAACACTCTAGGCCGGCCCACACTCTCTCTCTCTCTCTCTCTCTCTCTCTCTCTCTCTCTCTCTCTCTCTCTCTCTCTCTCTCTCTCTCTCTCTCTCGTCTCTCCCCTTCTCTCTCCTCTCTCTCACTTTTTGCACACATTTCGTTGGCGATCCTTCGATTTTCCGACACCGATCTCTGCATCCGTCGCCTGGTTTTCGTCTCGCCGGAGATCGCTCTCTCGCATGAAACTCTGTTCGGAGATCCATGGCACCTCGTCGTAGCTCGTTCCTCCTCGCTCGTCTCGCTGGAGCTCGCTCGTCTCGCTGGAGCTCGCTCGTTCGCTCGCTTGCTCAAATCTCTCCGCCGACAGGGTTATGTCCTCCCGAATTCATCTCTCTGTCTTGTGTCTGCGAATTGTCTGCAACTAGAGAGAGGGAAATGGTGAAGAAGACGAATCGCTGCAGCTATGTCGGTCGCGCTGCAGGGCGGCCGCGGGGTCAAGGTCGAGCCCCCCGGGTTCTCGATCGGCGCCGCCCGGCCCTCGGCCTTCGATCCGCCGGAGCTCGACTCCTCCGGCGGCGAGGGGGGCGTGGTGGCGCCGGCGCGAAGCGGCTCGTCGTCGGCGGGGTTGTCCTCGATCGGGAAGGACAGTGACGACACCGGGAACCGGTCGTCGAGGGGAGGGGGGAGGAGTAGGAGGAGGACAAGGAGGAGAACGAGGTGCAGAGCTCTTACAAGGGACCGCTGGAGATGATGGACGCGCTGGAGATTGTTGTCCCTCCGTATCAAATTCATCTATCTCTCTCTATCTCTCTGGTCTCTGAAAATTGTCTGAAACTAAAGAGAGAAACAAACCCAACCCGAAAGGGGGAAAAGACCCGGAAATCGAATGCGCATAATTCAATCGAAAGGAGCGGAGAATCGGGGGGGGGGGGGGGGGGGGGGCGGGGCGCGAGAGCCGAACCATGGCCCAGCAGAGCTCGTAAAGGAAGCGGAGCGCGGGGTCGGGGTCGGGAGGCCTGGGGACGGAGCTCCCGGCGGCGGACTTCCATTCGCGGACGAGGTCGTCGGTGACGTACGCGCACTCCACAGACGGGAGAGACATGGGATCGGTGCTACGCCGAGATGGGTCTCCGCCGATTCACCGGCATGAACGGGGAGACGAGGAGGAGGGAGGGAGGGAGAGGGTGGGGAGATTGGAGTGGGAGTGGAGCGGAGTGAGGAGGTCGGGGGCTTCGATTCCGATTCGGAGGAGGGAGGAGGAAGAAGGGGAGAAGGGAGAGGATTTTAGGGTTTTGCAGGTTGGGATTTTCTAGGGGAAGACGACGGAGAGGAGGAGGAGAGAGAGTGGGAGAAAGGTGTGTGTGTGTGTGTGTGTGTGTTTGAAGAGAAAAAACCCGAAACCCGATCCGGCCCGACCCGGCCCTTGGGGTGTATGCTGAACAGGGTCTTGGGCCGGGTCTGGGTGGATCAAGCACAACCCTATTGTTTTCGGATCGGGTCGGGTATCATGAAAGCCCGACCCAACCCGACCCATTGACACCCCTACTGTTGGCCAAGGACCGCGCATCCGCTCTTCATATTGCAGCGCTTCTTGGCCATATTGATGTACTGGACGAGCTGATTACGTTCTGTTCTGATGCTTGTGATTCAATAAACGGCAGAGGACGAACCGCTCTTCACTCTGCAGTTGGCGGACAGACAAAGGTCGTCAAGCACAACATGTTGGAGACACCGAACCTGAAGGATCTTATAAATGCACGAGATAAAGATGGGAACACCGCTCTCCATTCGGCTGCTCTTCGCCGATATTATGACATGATGAACATCGTAGCATGTGATAAGAGAGTCGACATCAGAGCCACGAATAAGGAGCGTTTGGCATAATGCATATGCTTTTTAGTCAGCATCATATCGACCCATCTTGAATTCCAGCCCCTTGAAGAAGGAGCATCTCCTCAAGAGAGAAGAGCGACTACCAAGCCAGTGCCTTTACAATACATACTACATAGTATATACATCACATGTAAGAGTTTCCCTTCTTCTTGCTTTGATGAGATCATAAGAGCTGCAACCACAGATAAAAAGGCCATTATCTGAAGTACAAGCTACCGCTTCCAAGCCAGTAATGCAACCCACTTACTTCCACTTCTCTCCCGTGGAATAGGACATTTGGTCGCGTGCACCTGATGTATGGCAACAACCATCATGATGTCAGCTGTTAACTCTAGAGATTTGTACATAAGCTGCGAAAACGGCACCCAAGATCCATAGCGAGAAAATTAGAACACAATAATTGAAAAAAAGGAATTTGCGTACCTGATATGGAATTCATCATTTTTGATACGGAATAACAATAATTTTGGGCTCAAGTGCCTCTTCTTTATTACCCTCTATGTTATTGGCTCAATGAGACTACCCCTCACGAATTACATTCTGTAATTGCTTCTTATGTGAAGTTATTTGCACCGGGTTAGATGACAGATTTGAACACTATTTATAGAGTGAGTAGCTAGAGGCCCTCTCATCACAGGCCGAGTTCTACTCGACCCACAAAAGGCAGCTCCGTATTAGATTAATTAAGAATCTTTATATTTTACTTTATTTAATCAAACCCATAAAATGGTAAATTACAATCACAATTAATGTAACCCACATCAGAAAAACCCTTATATTGTAGGGTCAAACCTTTAATGTGTGCTAGGTTCGCGCACATCAAGAGCATGCAAGTATTGCTCTCCTTGATTTGTGGAATAAAAGAAAAGACCAAGTTTTCCTTTGTCCCCGGGTTAAAGGTAATATTCCCCCAACCAAACTTTTGAAAATGACATAATTTTGGTTGTATTTAATTAGGTTTGCATGTTGATGACATCCATAGCTTGTAACCTGCCTAATTAAAGAGTTCGAGGAAACTTCCTCCGATTAGTGATGGAGAAAATTTTTGCTCTCAAAGATATATCGGGTTAGATTGAGATCTTGTGAGGTCGTCACCATATACTGGGTCAGTCTTGACAGTTGGTGAGCCGAACATTACGAAGCTTCTTAGTGATAGTGTCTGGTCATGGACTCAGTCCAACTTAGTATTTCTTGTCAAATTGGGCCTGAGGTTCGATCAAATGGACTAGTATGTGTGTATTGTATGTATGCGGGTCGTTTTGTCCCAAACTAATACATTTGTGATAAATTTACCTCAAACTAATTTTTTGACTACCAAAAACCCTAAATCGGTACATTTATGATAAATTTACCATCCGTTAAATCAAATTAATACAAAAAAATGACAAACTAGTACACATGTGACAAACGAAGGGCAAAACCCCAAACTAGTACTTTCATCAACTGCCACATGTCATTTAACTTGGCAATTCAACATTAAAATATAACAAAAACTAACGAAGGGTAAATTTGTCACAGGTGTACCAGTTTGGAATTTTTTGTAGTCAAAAAATTAGTTTGGGATAAATTTGTCACAAGTGTACCGGTTTAGGATTTTTCGTGGTATTAATCCTTTAAGAAAAATAGTTCGGCTAGGGCTCGTGATAACTGAACCTTTTGTTTGGTCGAAAAAAAAATCATCCAATAAAAATTTATCAACGATCCAATAAAAATTTATCATATTCATCGATGAATCGATATCTCGAGTGAGTCATTGTACTCGTATATCTAGCATAATTATTTTTTTCACTATAGATTGCGGTGCATATTCGTCTTTCTATAGTTGCGCATGTCCATTGTCAGAGAACTTGCTCGTGAAAATGTGAACATAACTTTATACAGCTTGTGTAGACTAGATAGGTCCTAAAATTAATGGAAGTGGTGGTCCGTTCCTATTTTGATTACTGATGGTTTCTAGTAGTAGCACATATACCAACTGTTTTTTTTTTTGGTAAGGTAAGCACATATACCAACTGTTTATAATAATGTATATCATTAAACGACTTGATAGCACATTTTGTCATTTGATTAAAGACATTATCTTTTTATTCCTTAACTGTAATCAAATATGTGAACGAGTCATTGATTTTGATTTTTTTTTTTTGCAATAGAGTCCCTTGACGGCATGGTGCTCATCCAATATCAAGTCCTTTTGTTAGCTGCTTGTAATATTGCTCATATGACAATAGCAATGTGGTATTAAATGGCATATGAAGCCATGCTTGGCATGACCCTCCCTTTTTTTTTATAGATATGAAAGAGAAAGAAAGGGAAGAGAATGTTGTCGATCCTCCTCGGACATTGAAGAGGACCAATTGGCCATCTTTGGATCAGCGCAAGGTTGACTCGAGCTCTTCAAGAGATCTAAGCAAAGGCGACCTGGCCAAGTTCAAGTACTGGCTCGTGCCACCGGGGAGGGGCTAGAAAGCCCTCGCCAGAGACGAATGAGGTCTGTTGGCCCTCACCATCAAGAAGGACAGCCCCCATTCTCCTCCTCCTACATTCTTTTTTTTTTTCATATTGATGATATGGCTTGCTCCATGACATGATATTATATTAAAAGCAATAATGATGTCATATTGATTAAATTATTGAAATTACCAACAGATAAATTCGATTGCACGTTTAACAAGAGCAAGAAGACTCAATGGCACAATAAAAAAAATTAGAGGACTTATATAATGTGATTAGTGTGCTAAAACCTACCTTTGTAATTGCAATCACAAGAAAGTTGGGGATGAAGTAATTGAGTGTACTAAACAATCAAGTTAGGGATGATGTAATTGAGGGTAATCAAGAAAATTAGAGGATATATATAATTTGACTAGTTTGCTTAAACCTATCCTTTTAATCCCAATCAAGAAAGCTAGGGATGATGCAATTGAGTGTAATCAAGACAATTAGAGGATTTATATAATTTGACTAGTTTACTTAAACCTATCCTTTTAATCCCTATTAAGAAAGTTAGGGATGATGTAATTTTTTTTTTGGTCAGAGGGGATGTTGTAATTGAGTGTACTGAAACACCGGGCCTTTGTCAAAAGCAAAAGTTCCTTAAAATATCCAATTTCCACCGAGCATGGGCTATTGTAGTCCTCAAGAAAAAGGGGATTACTCAATTAAGCGTCCATGTCCAACGCGACTAGTGGATCACCTAACATTCACCCTTCCGTCCGCAGATTCATCAATCATCAACACTCCTCATGCTAAGCTAGACTTTGGCCTAAGTTTAAAGCGTGAAAATATGCAATTGATGAGAAAAATAAGGTTAAGGAAAAATTTATACTCGGGACTTCCACTCTAATACCGTGCAAAATTTTGTGGGACTGCTATCAAGTAGTTTTAAAAGTTTAAATTGCTATATGAAGACGTGATTTATTATTTAAATATTATAAAAATTAGGATTTCGAGATTTGCATTATCACGCAATTGCAAAATGTTAATTGACACTTTCAATAGGTTCACTCCAAATCCAGCAAAAGACCACAATCTAATACTCTGCTGCTATCTTTCTCTAGTGTGATCAAAGTTTAAGGGCAACACCGACATTACTCAAATACCATCTATTGATAATGTGGGTTTGATATGAGTCCCACAAAATTCAACGACTAATATATTGGATTCATATGGATCCAATTCATGTTAAAGTTTCTTGCGTTTTGGGGAAATTCGTTTGGAAAACAAAGCCCTGTTATTGTCAAGAGCTCTCAAATCGAGGTCCAGAGCCTAGAAAAAGAGAGAGAGAGAGACAGAGTAAATGCTCAAGTGTTAGTTAAACGTCACGGTTCTCGAGAGTCTTTGGCATGAAACAAAAATCATGTAGCATATCAATATCATAACGAGCATCACAAACCATCAATTGTTGTAATATTTCTAGAACGAAGTGATAGGGAAGAGGATAACGATTGTCCCCTGCTCAACGCTCCCCTAGAAATATGTCTTCCCCTAATGATGGTTCAAGAGGCGGCTATTGTGACCCTCTCCCTCCATACTCGAAGAATATCCGTGGAGGAAATTCAAAGCGGCACACCATCCAAGTAGATGCGCTGTAACTGTAATCCTATAGACACGCGGAAAGTTCATGCTTTTTAGCTGGCATTATTTCGACCTACAACAAAATTCGAAACTAGATGATATTCACAATTTGTAAACTACCAATTAAAGAAGTTAAGGGAAATTTCCTGCAATTAGGAGTGGAAAATAATTATGACTGTCGAAGAAATATAGGGTAGGGATATACAAAAGAATTGGGAACCACACGGACTGCCCGGGATTGCCCAGAACCAATGGTTCCTAAGGGAATCGGTCCGGTTCCCGGTTCTAATTTTTGGGAACCAATGGATATCAATCTGATTCCCGATTTTAGGTGTGGAACCGCCCGTCCGCCCACCCAGACAAGATCGGTAATATAATAATAAATATAATATATTTATTTAATTTTTATTTATAAAAAAATATTAAATCTCTAAATTAAACCTAACTCAAGGATATTTTGCGCTGCTTTTTTGAATTTTTAAAAGCGGCACACCATCCAAGTAGATGCGCTGTAACTGTAATCCTATAGACACGCGGAATGTTCGTGGTTTTTAGCTGGCATTATTTTGACCTACATCGAAATTCGAAACTAGATGATATTCACAATTTGTAAACTACCAATTAAAGAAGTTCAGTGAAATTTCCTGTAACTAGGAGTGGAGAATAATTATGACTCTCGAAGAAATACGGGGTAGGAATATACAAAAGAATCGAGAACCACCTAGACCGCCCGTGACCGCCCAGAACCAATGGTTCCTATGGGAATCGGTCCGGTTCCCGGTTCCAATTTTTGGGAACCGATAGATACCGATCCAATTTTCGATTCTAGGTGTGGAACCGCCCGCCCGCCCACCTACCTAAATAGGACCGATAATATAATAATAAATATAATATATTTATTTAATTTTTATTTATAAAAAGAAAAATATTAAATCCCTAAATTAAACCTATCTCACTCGACGCTCACAGCCGTACATTTAGTCGAGAAACACCTCTCTCACTCTTCTCGGTCGATACTCACCTCACCATTTCCGACTCTCCATCTCCGTCTCCGTCTCCATCTTTCCGTCTTTATCCTTAGCTAATGGGACCGGTTCCCGGATGGGTCCATGGAACCAATAGACGGTTCTTAGTTCCAATTTTTCGAAACCGATCCTTAGTGGGTGGTTCTCAATTCTAGAGTGAGAATCGCCCACCTGAGCCATACTCGTCCTATAGACACACAGAATGTCCGTGCTTTTTAGCTAGCATTATTTTGACCTATAGCGAAATTCGAAACTAGATGATATTCACAATTTGTAAACTACCAAATAAAGAAGTTCAGGGAAATTTCCTGCAATGAGGAGGGGAAAATAATTATGACTCTCGAAGAAATATGAGCCCTGGGGTTAGATTGAAAATAATTATAGGCATTGATGACACGCGGCTTTGACCGCAACTATCTTGCATCATTCGTGACCTACATAAGCTTGATCCGTTGGTCATTATGATATCACCTAAACGTTGGAGGCTCACAACTCTCGCCTGTACAAACTAAGCCAAAAACTACTTTTGAATCGGCAGAAGATTACGCGGTTGTCGTTGTTTGAAAACGATGCATTTGTTTATCATCCACCTTGAGGACCGAGATTTACGATGATCACGATGACAGCTTTTTATTCCATATATATTTTAGAAAAATAGATCATTCATAAGGAGTGCAGAAAATTTCACAAGCGATCTTCTCTATGCTTATTTTGAGAATTATAATTGGCCGATTTGTCAAATCGACGATATATAATTACTCTTCTTCTCACATCATTCCGCTTCTTTAAACGAGTCCACCAACTTCGCCATCGCCACCCGGGACGACCCTCCCTCGCTCTGGGCCTCCCTCGCCGCATTCCTCATCTCCGCCGCTCGCTCCCTCGCTTCTGTCCCTTTCTCCGAGCACATCAACTCGGTCACTCGCCCCGCCAACTCGTCCGACGTCACGAACCCTCCTTCCGACTCGGCCACCGACAGTACCAGCTTCATCTCCCAGGCCAGGTACGCCCTGTTCAGCTTCTGCTCCGCGTAGAGCGGCCAGACTATCATGGGCACGCCGGCAAACACAGCCTCCATCACCGAGTTCCACCCGCAGTGGCTCACGAACCCGCCCACCGAGTCGTGGCTCAGCACTGCCACCTGCGGGGCCCACGACTTCAGCACCAGCCCTCTGTCCTTGGTTCTTTCCGTGAACCCACGCGGAAGGATCGCATCTATGCCTGAAGAGAAAGGAAAGTGGGGGGCGTACAAAGAAACCTCAATAAAAGTCGGGTTAAGAGCTCATGAAAATTATTTGACTTCTGACGGTGATTCGAAGTCCCACGAATTATTCTTATGCGGCTTGATGTGGACAATACACAGAAACAGACCTGGATCGTCTTCTGGTTTAATAGCTAAGTTGCACCAGATTTCGTCGTGCGGTGGTGGGTTACGCACCACCCACAAGAACCTGACCCCACTCCTCTCGAGCGCGTGAGCGATCTCTCTCAGCTGCTTGGACGAGAACACCCCCATGCTCCCGAAGCTGACAAACAAGACGCTTCGGCTCGGCTGCGAGTCGAGCCAGCTCAGGCAATCGTGCTTGCTGATGTGATCGTCGGCCGCCACGAGCGGCCCAATGCAGTAAACCGGCGGAGTTCGGCCATCAGGCACGCACCGTCCCTCCGATATCGCTTTGACGGCCCTCGGCTCGAGCGCCTCGACCGTGTTGCTTATGAGCCCAGCGGATTCTGCCAGCCGCGTCGACGTTTCCAAGAAGTGGCCGTATATTCTGCTGCTCCGGTCTAACATTCTCGACGGCATGTGCTTCGCCGGAATGGGCGGTACGCCCGGGATGTCGACGTTGCCGTCCAGGTCTTTGAAGCTGGTGTTGGTGAGCTTGTGTAGGGTGGGGAGGTAGAGAAACGCCGCGAGAGGGTTCGCGCCGGCGGGGAAGTAATAGTACGCAGGGAGGCAGAGCGCGGCGGCGACCTCGGCGCCGGAACCGTAGAAGAAGTCGACGACGAGGGCTTTGGGCTTCTGTGACGGCTTGGAGGCGGAGAGCAGCTCAGACAAGGCTTGGTGGAGGTTGGGGTTATTGAGGCGGGCGTGCTCAAAGTACATGGCCGGGTCGTCAGAGAAGGCGGTGGGGGCGGGGGAGAGAGAGGGGGGGAGGGAGACGGAGGGGAGGTGGCGGAAGGCGATGGAATGGGTGGTGGAGGAGACGGAGGAGATGTAAGGGGTGATGGAAGGGAGGAGGTGGGGAGGGGAGGAGATGAGGACGGTGACAGAGAGGCAAGAGTGGTGGCGGAGGAGGGACAGGGCGAGCTCCACCAGGGACATGAGGTGGCCTCGTCCCGGTGATGGGTACATCACTATGTGACATTCGTCTGCTTCCTCCATCATGGGTTTGATGCTTCTGTGTATCGTTGTTGCACATGGACTTGTGTGGAGGTTCCGCAGTTGCTTTATGGCGACACGGATGAGAGCAACGGAGTGACTACTCAGAATTACGGTCCCTAAATTTCCGCATAATTGAATTACAATTTCACTATCTGTAATTCACTATCACCGCGAGCTTGAGCTCAAGTGACCCCATGGCCGCAAGATGTCAAAGCTCAAGTGGCATGGCTGTAAGCTCGAGATATGGCAACCATGGGCGCAACATCGTGCTCAAGCGGCCATGGCTGCTGCTATCTGGGTATACAACGATTATGGACATTTGATTTATGAAAAACTCATTCGATCAACTATGTCGAATTGATAAAGTGTGAGGGAACCGGGTTCATCAAATGTGTTCATACACGAGGCTCATTTGTTTGGATCTTACAGAAGAATCACGATAGACCATGACTCAATTGACCAAATGATAAGTTCTCATCCACATTTCATCACATCACCAAAAAGAAGAAAAGACGGTCTACTTGACACAATTTTCATCACAGCTAGACCAACACCTTGGCCTTTCCCTGGGTCAGTATCTAAGGAATATGCGAGAGAGTGGGAAAATTAAGGGAAAGGGGGCCTTTTCCCTGGATCAACCCACTTTTCTGTCTCATGGAAAGACGGATCAACAAACTTTCAGAGCTGCTTATCCACATTTTTCTGTTTCATGGAAAGACAGATCAACTAACGTTCAGAGCTGCTGAAGAAAAGGAAGAAGACGAAGCACCCAGCGTCACAAGATAGAGCTTCAGAAATCAGAATAAACACTGTTCATCAGGGTATGGTTCGTGAAGGATAGCTTTCACATTACGTCACAAGAAGCGTAGCGATTGTGGAGGTGACTATCAATATAACATAGACTTTGCTCAAAAGTCAGAACGGCGTTTACTGAACCGGACCCCCTTTCAGATCATCTTGAGGTGCATCTGCTAGTCCAACATGATGACCTCGTCAATAAGAATGCTTCACATATTCCACAAAATTACATCTAATAATACACCTTCTACACAAATAAAACCATGAACTGTCATCGGATTTGCAAAAATTAGAAAGAACAAGAAAATTACATATATCACCAACTTCACTAAATTTCTGCAAAAATTTTCCATAGATCTTTGAAGAACTTGGACACCATCACAATGTGCGGCAGCATTGTTATGTCAGTCGGCGCGCGCAAACAACAGCAGACACAAAAGGGTAAAGAGCAAGACCAGAAGCCAGAGCTCTATTGCTTCTCAATTTGAAATTCACAACCAGCAACGTCATAAATAATAGTACATGGATTACCAACAACTAGGGTATTTCTATGGGAAGGTATTTCTACAGGATTCAGAGGCAATCCATAAAGCACGAGTCATGAAACTAGGACAGAAGCAACCAAAATGTAGACGGACAAGACCTTTCTCGCAGAGTTAGAAAGGACCACGAGCCTAATACTCCCATTTCTTCACCTCCATACCTTCAGGAGGACTTCCCTCTACCTTCTTCGATCCCACTTCTTTCCAGTTTGTGGACAGGACTGTTCCATTTGACTCCACCTGTTCAATGCATCATTACAAGTATGAGCAAAATCTAGTTAATGCAATTGTATTCAAGGCAGTGCCAAACCTTTGCTGAAAGCCTACCCAGTGAGGAAAAGATGCACTATCAAACATGAAGAAAAGATAACCTTTGCATGCCCGTCATGAAAGAACCCAATGTAACGCACAAAATCATGTCATGCATAAGCTACAGCTATGGAAGATAATCCAAAAGCCTTCAGCCTTACAAATGATTTTCTCATTGCTCTCCTTGTGTCTTCATCGGCATCCTTGTAGATATCTTGGAAAAATCTGTTCAAAGCTGCATCCCCATCCAACTTTTCTTCTTTCTCCTGAAATGCAACAAAATGACACCTCGGGTCGAAATCCAATTCTCCACGACATATGGTTGTAAAACAAACTCTACACTCTAGCTTGAGAAAGAGAAACGAGAGATCGGGTTGACGAAAAACCTCCTTCTTTACTTGAGCTTCGAGCTTATCCCAGTCTACCCTTTTTGGTTTTGATGATGGATACGAGGGCCTCTGAGATCCAGTGCCTGTGAGTTTCATTGGGCATGCTCATCAATATTTAAATCCCCCAGATTATTCAACAGTATAAGAAGAGGTAATCTTTCTTCCGGACAGCCATGCTGAAACATGGTGGATAAATTATGTACAACCCATCAATGGTCCAATGACCAAAAGCAGTCTGTTAGTGCATTCAATAAAATTGTTGCAAGACTCCATAGGTTGCCATGATCCAGAGATGCATAAGCTTCTTGTTTAAATGAACTTGTTTGTTTGTAATATACTTCGAAATTGGTATATCTTATACCAAGAACCAGAGATATATAGGGAATTCCCCCTTAACAATTCCAACTTCCTGGAGTCCAAGGCATCATTTAAGTGAGACAAATTAGCAGCAATTTATCCATCTCAGTCTAATAACGAATAACACTTTCAGAATGGGTTAAGTAACAATGTGTACCTTCAGAATGAGTTGAGTAACCGTGTGTACCTTCAGAAATTTCATAAAAGTTAGCAAATCTAAGGTAATGTAGCAAGACATCAGGTATGAGTCCACATATTCAAGAGGGTGGCGTCTATTTTTTTTTTTTTTTTTTCGGGGTGGGGGGAAAAAATTTTAGGAGGTTTGACAAGCTGAAACAAGCAAGAATTAAAATGTGGAGCACTTTCACTATAGGGACCAAAGAAAAGCGGAACATTTACCTGAAACTACAGCAAGTTTTTGAGGAACTGTGCTGTCCTTGCTAAATTCAAGAGAAGTCCAGTTTAATGGCTCAGCTTTAGCAAGACGGACTTCGATTTTGCTTTGCAAGACATCATATCTGCATTTCCCCGGTGCAATCTGTTAAAAAAGGAATCAGAATGAAGCAGAGCAGAAAAAAAAACCGGATAAAAAGGCCAGTAGAAAGTACATTCGCAGGACACGACTTGGTACTCAAGGAAAACTAAAAAGCCCTAATAATTCTATTTTACGATCTCGAACAAGAATCCCATCTCAAGAAATTGAACCCAAGAAAATCAACTGATTAATGCATAGTTAGTGCCTTTTCATATATGTAATAAGACCTATCGCAACAATGACCAACTCACACGTTAAATATATTGGCCTTTCTCTGGCTACATTTGAAACAAGTAATTTTTTAAAATTCCAGTTTAACAAATTAAGAAAAAATTATGTATGAATCAATATGTCAAGGTTAAAATATTTTTGAAAGGTTTCTTGTACATATGTCAACTTGCAAAAGACGCAAGATTTGATTTAAAAGTTAACAGTCTACTATATAAGTCACTACAAACAAACCTAATATAGAAGTTACTCTGCTACAAATTGCTGGGGTACACACCTTTCCAAATAGGCGGGGTTGAAAATGATATGCATCCTCACCAGGGACATCAATGATAACGCTAAGCTGCAAAGGACATCAATCAAGTCAATGTCCGTCCTATTTTTCAAGCAGAATAAGAGCGATAAGTCCAACATCAATGAGCAAAGCCTTACAATTTGTTCGCCAAAATCAACTGAGACATTTTGAGCTGGTATGCCCTTTGCGAATATAGTTATAACCACTTCCTCAGGCTTCTGGTAGAATTCATGCCTGCACTTGCAAACTGTCAGATTACAGAAAAGCCTGCTTAACAATGGAAAACGGCATGCCTTCTAAGATCTTTTTCTAATGGATGCTACATAGGCTTTTGACTGGTTGAAGCAAAACAACTGCAAAAACTAATGATAAGCTGCAAACTTCCAAAGCCCAGACTACTTAGAACTGTCATGATTTTGAAACTAACAGAACAAAAGTGCAGCTCATATACAATTGATCCGAAACAAATTCTTCAGTATCAAGCATAAAGCATATGACCTGTATTTCGGTTTGACAATCAACTGTGAAGTCGCCTGGTTGGGAACTTCATTCACAATCTGATCACTTTCCTGATCACCTTCAACAGGTACCACCTGGGTTGAGGCCTTTTCAAGTGGCTGGTCAAGTAAATCACCAGATTCCTCTAAAACATAATTCCACATAGCAGTTGATCATTAAGATGTCATTTGATTTCCACAATGTGAACAATTCATCCACAAAGATCAGTACAAACATGCACACTCATGCATCAAAGGTGCCTAGATCATGTGAGAAGGTTGGCCTGTTCTAAGATAATAAAAACGAGCCCAGCTTACTCATGCAACTGAACTAGACTCTCATCAAGTCCAAGTAGCTCCAAAACTAAATCAAATTAATTCCTATCCTCAAACAAGAAAAACTCGAGCAGCTTGAGCACCTAATCAAATGATTGTTTTATGATTGATTTTAAATAGATTTGTACAAATTTCTGTATGAAGCACTATCACTGCTGCTCATTAGTATAACAAATCGAGAACCCAAGTTTGAGCTCAATTCAAGCTCATATTGATTGACTAGACACAAATTGAGCTCAAGTATATCAGGTATCTTACAGAATGAACTTCAAGATAACAAATAAGCTTCATTTAACTCGGTTCAAGTATTGAACTTTACTTCTCAAGTAGAGTCAAGTTCCAATAATACATTGTTGGATCCACTTATCTCGACTACCCATTTATGCAAATTTATTCATCATCAAAGTGGTTTAGCTAGTCTAGTACCTGCAATACGCTCGTCACACTTTTTGATTAAATTGGTGAATCTCACATCCCCAGGAGCCAGAGAAGAACCTAATTCAAATGCTGCTTTGGCGGTCTGATACTCTTCAAGCTCATAACAAGCATTGCTGAAAGAGTGCATGAGTGAATATCAGCTCAGGATGCCCTCAACAGATAGCTTTATATAAATGAACAAAGATAATTCAACGGCAAATCTAAAGCAACTTTACATGTATTACTTTGTAGGGAAGAACATAGCACTATATTACATCCAGCATAGGTGAAATAAGATACACCTATCTTTTTAAAAGAGACCATTTACCGCAGTGTGAAAGATTGTCACTATGACATTACCACAATCTCACTATTATGATACCAAAAAAACATGTTTCAATGCAATTAGCTGATGCACGGTCAATCCAGATGTAGAATAGGTTAGAGAGAGCATTGGTACTAACCCCTTGCGAAAGTATGCTTTGGACATTGAAGGATCTAACTCGATTGCTCTATTTGCATCCGCAACAGCCTCTAAAGAGCGAGCATAAAGAAAAACATTAAAAAAAATTAAAAACAGATTGACATAACTAGAGGATATGCAGCGTTCTAAACAAGACAAATAGATTATGATAAGAGCAAGGTCAGCCACAGTATATAATCCACGATTTGGAATGCGAAATTCGAAAGTACATCTTAATCCTCCATCTCAATCAACCGCGAAATCTCGAAAAGGTGAAAGGATAAAATTACGTCTCTCTTTTGCTCCGCCCTTTCTTTATTTTGCGCCTGCTTTCTCCTAAAAAAGTAAACTGGGGAAAAAAATTATGCAGATAGAAAGATCACTGGCTCTCCATCGCCTTCCATTCTCTACCCAGGCTAGTTGCGATGATTTAACACACTTCAGCATCAAGAAAATAAAAAAAAACATCCAATGAAGCGGAATCTCAGACCGATGCACTGGCCGTATACGAATCCCACGTTCATGAATTTCACATCCTGATAACAAATTGCATATAAAGCCCCAAAGCAATCCAACATCAACTGATTTCGCAATTCCTCAAGCACGAAAACAGATAGAACCAAAGGTTCGGCGAAAGAACAACAGAGAGGGAGCAAGTGTACCGGTGAAGCTGCAGAGCTTGAGGTTGGCCTGAGCGCGGTCGGCGAAGAGCTCGGCGTTATTAGGGCTGAGGGAGATCGCCTGAGTGTAGAGGTCGACGGCGAGCTCGAAGTGGTCGTCGATGAACGCTTCCTTCGCTTTGATTTCGAGATCGGACGCCATGGCCGGAGGATCTGAGGAGCAGAAGACTCTAGAATCGAAGCAGAAGCGAGAGAGGAGAGAGGCCGTGCAATAGAGATGGTGAAAAAGGAACTGCACGAGGATTGACCTCAATGGGTTTTGATTTTAACGAAAATCCGCTCAAATATAATGCGTTTATTTCCAGGGCCTCCCATACGACGACGCAAGTCGAGCTAAATCGCGGGCTGAATTGGTAATTTCTCGTTGTCAAATCACCGATCTGAATTAGGAAAAACAATTAAAAATAGAAATCACTTCAAATAAACTCTCGCTCAAATCTTTTTGTAAAAGAACCAACTTCCTTTCTTGATTTCCCCTTCCCGACAATTTAAGATCATTCTTGTTTAGCCAAAAAGAAATATTCATTTCGTCCCGAGCATGATGTTAAAAGATTTCACCCCGAGTCTCGCTCGGACCTCGGAGTCCTCCAAATATAAAATAACTAGAGGATATTCTCTCTTTCTTATAAATAAAAAGATATGAGTAGAATTGTGGAGATGTGAGGCGTGTAATAAAATAACTAGAGGATATTCTCTCTTTCTTATAAATAAAAGGATACGAGTAGAATTGTGGAGATGTGAGGCGTGTGAGCTCTGGCACATTAAAATAAGGTTTGCATCCCAGAAAATAGGTCACAAAAGCCTTCACGAGAGCGAAAGCTCACTTATTTTGGTGAGGTTAACCTTCAACACACCGAGAATTCAAAATAAGCCCCTCATTATCCTCTTTTGTTTTGTTTTTCCCCCTTTAATATGTTTTTGGGAGAATTGCCAAAAAAATTTAAAAACTTATTATAATTGTATCATTTTATCTTAAATATTTTTTATGACAATTGAATTCTAAATATTTTGTATTTGTAATAATTCGATCTATCCACCAAATTTGATCGGACAATTATGGACAATTTCTTTCTTCTTCCTCTTGCCGATGAGGTCAACATCGCCATCGCTAGGCGAGGTCCATCGACAAGCTAGAGGAAAAATAAAGAAGAAAGAAAAAAAAAAGAAAATTAAAGTGCAATACCCTCGTATGATTATTTTTCATGCAATACGATACCATCCCCTGCTTCGGCAACTGCGCACGTTCCGTCTTGACTCTAGTCGAGAGGCTCGACTTTACAGAGCCAGAGAAATGCATGAATTACACACGAGTCGATATACGAGAAGGTGTTCGAATTCTTGTCGTCCTGCAGAAGATGGATGGCTCATTCTTGAGTTGCTTCACGGTATCTATCGTCGGAGATCTTCCATGCAATGATCGAAGCGCCTTACACATCGTATCTTGATCTCGAAGAACATCAATCTCGTGGCTATGTCGCAGTTGTAAAATCATCGCCCTCAGCTCTCCAACATTCATAGTTCGTCTAGCTAGAGAAAGAAACATGTCACGCCGGACCCTAAGTGCAGTCTTCAATGAAAACCCATCATCACGTTTCAGAGATATTTGCTCACGGATATTGGTTTTTTGCGGCTCACGGTCTCTTAGAGACGGTATATGCGTTCACAGCGCAGTTATCAAGTTGGGTTTCGAGGATGATCTGTACTTGAACAACAACCTCTTGTGCCTTTACTCGAAATGCCGTGGTCTTGAGCAAGCACGCCAGTTTTTTGATGAAATGCCACACAGGGATGTAGTGTCTTGGACTGGGCTTCTGTCTGCTTATGTTAAAAGTGGGAATCATGAGAAAGCCCTGCAGTTTTTTTCTTCAATGTTGATGTCGGGGCAGACTCCGAATGAGTTTACTCTTTCGAGTGTTTTGCGGTCATGTTCCGCACTCGAAGAATTCAACCATGGATCTAGTATCCATACTTACATCGTAAAGAAGGGGATGGAGTCAAATCCAATCCTCGGTAGTAATTTGATTGATCTATACTACAAATGCGGTTATAGAGAGGAAGCTTGTAATATACTTACGCATATGGAAAATAGTGATGCAATTGCTTGGACAACAATGATATCGTCATTCCTTGAAGACCGGAAATGGAACTTGGCATTACATCTATACCTCCAGATGGTTGAGGCCAAGGTTCCTCCAAATGAGTTCACGTTTGTTAAGCTTCTTGCTGCATCGAGCTTTCTTGGTTTAAAGTGTGGAATGCTTATTCATGCCCATTTGATAATGTGGGGAATTCAGTTGAATTTGATATTGAAGACAGCTATAGTGGACATGTACTCAAGATTTCACAGGATGGAAGATGCCGCAAAGGTCTTCTCTCTAACGCTCGATTGTGATGTGTTCTTATGGACTACAATCATTTCTGGATTTGTGCAGAGTTCAAAAGTCAGAGAGGCCATCAAGGCATTTCTTCTGATGGAAATATCTGGGGTTACAGCAAATCATTTTACATACTCGAGCCTCTTGTCTGCTTGCTCATCAATTCGGTCGCTGGAACTGGGACAACAGCTCCACTCAAGGGTAATCTTGGTTGGCCTGGATGAAGATGTTTCCGCCGGAAACGCACTTATAGACATGTATATGAAATGCTCATGCAGAGTAGAAAATGCCTTTCAAGTATTTAGATGCATATACTCACCAAATGTCATCTCTTGGACCTCCTTGATTGCCGGTCTTGCTGCACATAACTACATAAGGGAGTCTTTCCAGTTCTTCCTAGAAATGCGAGAGGCTGGAGTTGAGCCAAATTCCTTCACTCTCTCTAGCATTCTCGGGGCCTGTGGTACGACAAAATATCCTACTCATGCTATGCAGCTTCATGGGTTTATAATCAAAAGTAAGGCAGACCATGACATTACTGTTGGCAATGCACTTGTTGACGCTTATGCTGGACTGGAATTGTTTGATGATGCATGGGGTGTCATAAGCACGATGGACCGCAGAGATACCATCACATACACGACTTTGGCTACAAGAATGAATCATGTGGGTTATCATGGTATGGCATTGAAAGTGATTAGAGATATGGTAAAGGAAGATGTCGTGATGGATGAATTTAGTCTGGCCTGTTTCTTGTCTGCATCAGCAGGGATGAATGAAATGATTTCTGGGAGGCAACTTCACTGTTATTCTGTAAAATCAGGCTTTGGCAGATGGATTTCAGTCTCAAATGGCCTAATTGATTTATATGCAAAATGTCAGTGTATGAAAGATGCACACAAAGCTTTTGAAGATATACCTGAACCAAATACTGTGTCCTGGAATGGGTTGATCTGTGGATTGGTATCGACGAGGAACATATCTCCCGCTTTCTCCATGTTTGAAGATATGAGGATGTCAGGAGTCAAACCTGATTCGGTGACACTCTTGTTAGTGCTTTCTGCTTGCAGTCGTGGGGGTTTGGTTGATCTTGGTCTAGAGTATTTTCATTCTGTTAAAGAAATATATCAAATAGCACCAGAATTGCATCACTATAATAGTCTGGTCAATCTTCTCGGCCAAGCAGGATGTCTAGACGAAGCCAGGGACATGATAGAGAACATGCCCTTAAAACAAAATGCAATGATCTACAAAACGTTGCTCAGTGCCTGTACATTACATAAGAATGTACCTCTGGGTGAAGAGATGGCAAGAAAAGGAATGGAGCTTGACCCATTTGATCCTACATTCTATCTTTTACTTGCAAAGCTGTATGATGCGTCCGGTAGATCTGATCTAGGTGATGGGACTCGCCAGATGATGAGAGATTTGGATTTGAGGAGTATCCCTCGGCTGAATCAACATGTTTCTTTTGCTGGAGATAGGTTCAATGTGCATGTGTAATACTTATGGAAGTTCATCATGTTGGATCTTGCCTCCTGGATGATATATCTGTTAAGGATCATTGCGATTTTTCTGAGATTAAGCCACCTCCTGCTGCACAGCTCAGAGATCTCATTTCTGTTACCGACTCAATTGTTTGACTGATCAGTCAAGTGAGAATATGGGCAATGTGACCTCAGGTCCTTGAGAGATGGAGTGCATCACAAGAACCTCATCTGTGGCAATGAGAAGCGATGAAGAAATTTCTAATCACCTCAAGCTTCTGTCATGTCCGAAAATCTAATCATACAGTACTCATCAATTGGTCATTTCATGGCTAGTCAAATGTTTTGCAATTTTTTCCTAAGCCTCCCGGCCATCTTATATTCAACCATAAACATAATTCTGTGCAGGGCCATTACATATGCAGAAAGTGTCCGGGCCAAGCATGGAGCATCGTATCATCGGAGCTGAGATCTACGGACTCCAGTAGTAGTGTCAAACACGAAACTGTTGATTTCAAATTACTATGACTTTCGGTATTTACTGATGATTCCATATCCCTGAAGTCTCAGATTGAGGAGGACGACGTATCATATATCCCTAACACCATTTCCTTTTACGATACTTCTTCTTCATAATATTTTGCACATGCTTGTATGATTGTCCCAGAGACGGGCTTCTTTCGAGCTTCATCAGCAGGCAAAGGAAAGACGTAGACTTTTGGTATGAAGGAAGAAAAAAAAATTTCTTCCACAGGGAGAAGATATTGTCAGTGTAGTTTTTTCCCTTCTCATTAATCAAAGCCAAGTGAAATTTCAGAACTACCGACATGTTTATCTTCTCTTGCCAATCGGATAGAAAGACTATGACAGGCTCATTGACAACTTTCACCGCAATCAAAGAACAAAAAATATTCTTGCTTGTGGAGAGACAGTTCCTTTCTGTCACACATGTAGTTTTCTCCCAGAAAACGAGGAACACGTTACGAAAATCTCATTTTTCATTGAGTATGAAACAAAGCTTAGATCCCTCCCATGGCACAGAATATAAATCAAAAAATCTTGAGATTACATGCTGAATGCTTCAAAATGAGTCCCACAATGCGAACTAGTGCATCTAGAAGAAGGGCTTATTACAGAATCACACATCAAAGAGAATATGGAAATCGCATTCAGCCTTTGCAACTCAGTCAAATATCAAGTGCCAGCGGCCCGTCATGCCTTCGACTGAGATTTTCCAGAGGTCACTTCGGGCTTACTTTCCTTCTGGCCTATGCTAATAGCCTCCAGCGTCTTGTAGAACTCCTCCGGCAGTGGCCCTGGTCGGTGTTGGGGGACATGCTTCGGAATAGGAGCATCATTCTCAATAACCTCACACTCATAGTCATCAGGGACACCCCATGGATCCCATTCTGCAAAATGACAATGTGCACGATAAGCACAAATGATCTCTTCCTAACATTCTTTGTCGTAGACATCAGGAACGACATCAGCAGAATGTCAAACAGAATTATGAGTTTAGTTATACACATAACAGTAACTAACAACCCAAGACTTTCGAAATTTCAACTCTCCTAACTTGATAGACTCGATCAAGATAATGGCAGTTTTATTCAGTAAACTTCCATGCTAAGATTCATTGCAATACGCCATCTCTAGACTTGTTACTTCCTGCGAAACTAAAGTCAATATGCCTTGCAACCGATACAATAAAGTATTCGCAACCAGGATGTTAATCAAGTCGAAAGAGCAAAGTGAGAACTTCCTTCAAGGCTCATCCAAGAAGCAGCCTATGCGAAATAATCCTAGTGCAATGACCCTCCTACATCGGAAGTAAAAGCTAAAGCGTTTCACTGGCACGGGGTTTGCCAAAAATATGACTTAAAACAACAGACACAGACGGATACAACGATCTCGACCAATGGCACATACCTCCCTCTGAACAATAAGCAATGCAGATCTCGAGGGAGGTGGAACTATCAGAGTCTTCAGGTCCCTAAAGCCCGACACTTTATTGGAGGCTTTCAATCAGCAATTTCCATGACAGTCAATTCTCATTTGCTCCAGATTCATCAGAGAGATTTCATCGTTGTCCCACGAGAGCTAAAAAAATCGATAGCACACCACTCTAACGATCAGTGCGAAACCTAACAGCGCAATTCCAAGGATGCGCAAACGGAATCGTTCGTCTTAGTAGATTATGCGTAATCTAAATGAGCATATATAAGAACATGTAAATCACCGACATCGAACCCGCTTCGACATCGCAAACCAATTCACCCTCATCCATCCATCGAGATATCACTGCACTACCAGAACCTATCGAGAAAACGCAATGCAACAAGCAATCGTAAGCAGTAGTTTTGGAATCAACGGACCGATCATTTTGGAGATGAGGGTGAGCTCGTCGCGCGCCTCCTCGATGAGCTCCTCCACCTGGCCGCACCCCAGCCGCTTCTCGATCGTCTCCCAGTCCTCCTCCTCCTGGCACACCTTCAACCGGTGCCGCGTGAAGCTCTCCACCGCCTTCCGGTAGCCCTCGTCCTCGGGGACCGCCTGGATCTCCTTTAGGGTTTTGCCGTAGAGCTCGATCAGCACCTCCCTCGCGTTCGGGACCACGTCCAGCCCCACGATCCCCGTCGTCTGCTTCACCTTGGCCATCAGCGGCCGCCCGATCGCTCGCAGAAACATCTCTGTCGCCGGCAGCTTCGCAAGGCACTGGATCGATCACTCTCTCTCAGCAGTCAGCTGTTGGCTGGAGCTTCGGGAGAAATGGAGGAGCGCACTGAAACTTGCGCTGGTGAAGTGGATTCTTGGGCTCAGTTTGGTAGGGCCCAAGTTCGATCTCGATGGGCCGCAGATCAAATGGGCGGGCTTTATTTATGGGCCTTTGTATCGAGTTCCTTGCCTATCGAATGATTGGTATGTTTGTCTTTTTTACATGGTATTTAGTGCGTATGAATTATCTAGCTTAAGTAAAAAATCATCTCCTTAAAAAAAGAAGATGCTTTTCTTTGCCAGGTAAATAATTCGGCGCACGCCGCACGGCAAGGATGCGGCGAAATATCTACAAGTACCGATGTCTGACCCGGGTTTTCTGGCGTAAATCACGCGTCTGGCGTGATTTAATGACACCGACTGATGCTCAGCGGAACTCCTCTTTTTCCTCGAAACTTCCGCCCGGTCGAGTATAAGACCCCTGCTCGAGGACGAGTCTCGCTTCCTCGGGGCGGAGGAGGAGGCGAAAGGAGAGTCTTAGCTACCTGCTTGGAGTCACTCGAAGAAATCCATGGTCAGATCAGAGAGCAGCAAGCTTGCCTCCGACGGAGGATGAGATTGTCATGGGAAGGGCTGCAAGAAGGTGTCGAGGCAAGCAGTTTCCATTGACAGAGCTATACTTTTAAGGTTCCCTGATCAAATCACGTCGTACGTGTTTTTTTAAGCTTGCAAAGAAGTTCGGTCTTTCATGGAAATGCTTAGCAAAAATTCACGAGAAAAGTGGTCGTTGATCTTTTCTTCTCCATGTCATTTTTTGCTAAATCCAATCTTGCCCGTCTCAATTCAGACCAATTTGGAGCGCGCACGATCGAGCTCATGGGCCGAGCCGAACCCCATGCTTCGCCCCCAACACGCGAGATCACGAAATCGGTCCAAGATTGACCCGGCTCCGCCCTCCGAGAAAGGTACGCGCAATGTCGTAAGGCATCATAGCCTTGCAACGTCTTTTTGTGTATAATTGTCTCTCATATCATATTAAACAAAGCCGATTTAGATATTAATCTCCATGGACAGTGATGGATCGTTCCCCATTCTTTTCTTCTCGTATATAGTCGCGTATTAAGTACATTACTCGAAAGCAACATCGATGCCGCCCATATATTTTTTTGTCATTAGAAAAAGATCCACATGTTGCCGTACAGCCCATTAAATAAACATAAGATATATATATGTGGAGATTGTTTATCATCATCTAGGAGGAAATAATTTTTTTGGATTTGTTCGCTGAAAAAAAAAAAATAAATCCAAATATGGGCCGAGAGCTTTTGAAGTTGTTTTAGATGGAAATTATCATTAAAAAACAAAAAAGGGTCATGCATAATTAATTTTTAATTTTATTTTGTGGGTCATCAATTCTCTGTTAGTAGTAACAATTCCTTACGAAGATAAGATAAATCAACTTGCATTTGCTAAGATAAGATGAACCATCTACTTGTATTCGCCAATTTCCATCATGAGATTCCACAACAACCTCATGGGCGATGCATGTTTCGAGGATGCTCGCTTTGATATGAACAGCTCCGCAATTGATTATAGAAGCCCATCATAATTGCCATCATTATTAACAATGATTATTCTAATGGCAATTAAAAAAATGCATTTATTTATACATTATTGCTCATCTGCTCAGACCTGATGAGGAGATAAGCATAAAGAAATTGGATGAATAAAATAGGTTTGACCGGCTATCACAGCTGAGAATAAGATATATTTGACCAGAGATTTATAAATAAATAAACTGGAAATAAAATAAAATAAAAAAAAATGGGCGCCATTAGCGTGAGGGTGTGAAAAGACAAAAAGGGATCTTCCGTTTTGTCTCGTGATAAAGGCGACGGGCGCGGAGCCGGTCACGCTCTTCAGCCTCCCTTACAGGGAACCGACAACTGTCATGCACCCACTTGCCTTTCCCTCTATATATATTTTTAAGAAATACGAATTTGATTTTCTTTCATTTTCTTTATTGCTCGAATAATTCCACCGTCAGCTCCGGTTGACCTTTCTCTGGATGAGTATGTGTCCCTTATGTTTTACATGGAGCAATTGCGCAATTTAATGAACACGAAACTTGAAAACTTATCGAGACGAGAATAATAAAAGCAATCGAGAATGGTCATTTGCAATCATTCGATGATGGATTAGGATTGCGCATCGGTGGCTTCGTTATACACGTGCCGTAGAAATAAAAAGAAGATTAAAATAAATAGAACTTTTTTGTGAGATATCTTATGAACATATGTAAGTTTGTGTACTTGGTAAAAGAAGTGGGTGATCTTATCAAAGAGAGTTTCTTCGTAGTTTTACATGTCGTGGATGAATTGATTCATTAGCACGCGTCGGATCGATGACTCGATATGCATATGAGAAATACGTGACGTTGGTATTATGCAGGGGAAGGCATCGAATCAGCTAAAACACAAAAAGAAGAAGAAGCTGGTGGCATCACGGCAAAAAGGGGTCAAGGCAGGGCAATGCTGGTGACGAAAGAGAGCACAAGATGAACACGATAAGCCCACCAACGAAACGTCGAGAAAAAAATGAACAGACGGTAGAAGAAAGATGAGAGAGAGAGAGAGAGAGAGAGAGAGGGGTTTGAAGCTGCTAAAACTCATGTTCACGTCGATATTCCACGCACAGGAGATCATGGACGCCTACAATTGTTTCTGTACATACAAAACCGAAAGGTAAGACTCGAAGACGAGAAAATTGAAAAAGAAGAAAGAAGACGGGTGAAGAAAAGTGATAGAGAGAGAGAGAGAGAGAGAGAGAGAGAGAGAGAACTGAAAAGTGAAAGGAAGAGAGAAAAGCATGGTGATGGTGGCGGACGGAAGAGAGATTCTTCCTATCTAATCCCTTTCTATGCCTAGTTGGTGGTGGACGAAGATCTATCAAGAAAGAAAAGAAAAAAAGAGAAAACTTCATGTACGAAACGATCCAACTCTATGTATGTATATATAAATATCCACGTCAAGCCTTCGACTTTTTGACTCTTTTCCGGCGGTTCAAGGGCCCCCGCCAGCGCCGGCAGCGGCGGAGCTGAACAGGGTACAGTCCGCCCGGCCCGGGCCCGGCGAGAAGTTGTCTCCGGAAGCAGGGCTCCGGCCGAGCTCTCGGAACCCCATGAAGATCTCTTCGCTCATGGCCGCCATGTTGGGTATCAGCAGGTCGTCCTCATCTTCCTCCTCGCGGTCGTTGTCCTCGTCGTCTCCGACCAAGTCCTCGCTCTCCTTGTCCATGCCCAGGTCCTTGCTTATCAGGAGAGCGCCGTGATGGGCCACCTCCTCGTCGGTCGGGGCCGTCAGGGGGGTCGTCGGGGAGAGGCTGGCGGTGGAGGAGGAGCACGGGGCGGCGGGAGCGGAATGGGCTGGGCCGATCGGGTCGGGTTTCTGGAGGGAGGAGGAGGAGGTGGTGAACTTGTTGCGGGTGCTGCCGGCGAGGGAGTTGCGGTGGGTGGGACGGGGGTGGGTGTGGTCGCCGGTATAGGTGATGACGAAGATGTTCGGGTCGGCGTTGCTCCGCTCCACTTGCTTCCTCGCCGAACAACCTTTGGAGCTACTGCATCTGTAATAGTTCCTGCTCATCATTTTTCATTCACAATTAACAAAAAGAATGAATGAGACTGCGACTGATGAGTTATGTGAACTCAATCAAAAGAGTGAAAGTTCAAGATATCGCTGTGGACCTAGGGAATGGAGAGCCTTTGATGGGTTTTTGGCCGTACTTACGCCAAGCCCACGGATCGGACGACAGATTCTCGGCCGTCACATGGCAAAGCGACTTCTTCTGCTGGCTCTTCCTGCCACAGAAAACAAAAGAACAAAAGAAAAGGAAATTCAAAATCTCTTCTGATGATTCGGTGAAACTGTTTGGCGATACGGGAAAGCTCTCACCTTTTTCTGGATCTTGGTGTCTGAGCCTGCATGGCGGGTAGAGGGAACGTACAAGAAACGGGCCGAGCGGGAAGCACTTTCCGGTCGAAGCCCTGGTGGTGCACCGCCTGTTTCATCTTCAGCTGCGGCGGCGGCGGCGGCGGAGGAGCTTGGAGGTCTCCAATGGCAGGTGCCGAGGAAGCGCGGTTGAAGCGAGGGCCGACGGCGGCGTTCGGCAAGAGCGGCGCGCGGAAGCCGTTGGCGGCCGCGAAATCGGAAGCGAGCGGGAGGGAACGGTCGACGTCGGGGTAAAAAGGTCTGTACAATTCCTGGAGCTCGTCGAGAGCTCCATTCCTGGGCTCGACAAGATTCGGAAGCCCAAACGGGCCGTCCTCGTCCTCCCCGAAAGTCAACGAGGCCAAGCAAGCCAGCGGGCTCTCGCTCCCCGGGGCGGCGGCGGCGGAGGAGCAGCTCCTGACCAGGGCGCTCAGATCCCAGTCTTCGGCCATTGAGGGCAGAACGAGTGACTACCTCGAGGCAGGCCAACCTCCGAACTCGGGTTCCTCTTTCTGGGTGCAATGCTTCGTCGTCTCCGGTTCATGCAATTGGGCGAGGAGAGAGAGAGAGAGAGGCAGAGGCAGAGAGGACGGCGCTGACTTTTGGGTGGTGAGAGAAAATAAAATTGAAAACAAAGACAAGGAAGGTTCGGAGAGAGAAGGAGTGATGGAGGAGGGTGGAGCCGCGGAGGGGGAGAAATGGTGGTGGAGCACTGGCCTGGTAAAATTGCTAATTTATTTATACACCAGTGAAAGGACACCGGAAAGAGGAGGGAGTGGGGAGAGGAAAGAGGAGGAGGGACAGGGGTGTTTTCGCCTTTTCGTGTTTCTTCAATTTTTTTTTATTTTTTATTGTTTTTTTGGGGGGGTGGTGGGGGTCCACGGAGGTGGTGGTGGGGGGCGTTTTGTTTTGGTGTCTGTGTTGTGTCCAAAAGTGGCTTTTACATTGACTTCGGGAAAATGTCAAAATGGGGACACATCGCGAATCGCTGAGCGTGGGGAATGGGAAGGCTCCGATGCTGCTTCCCTCCTCCGAATATCCCCATTATAAAATTAAAAAAAAGGAAAAAAAAAGAAAAGGAAAAAGAAACGGAAAGAAAAAGATGCTCTCGTCTCGGTCCCGGCAGAAGAAGAATCCGTTGCGACTCTCCCGACTCCGTACTCGAGCTCTCATTGGAACGCTTCTCTCTCTCTCTCTCTCTCTCTCTCTCTCTCTCTCTCTCTCTCTCTCTCTCCGAGCTTGTGAAAGTGAAGGGAATCCTCAGTCCCACCGCGTGAGTGCACTCTCCGGTTTTTGAGACGATTCTCTATAGTGCCCGGAAAGTTTGTCGAAATTGGTAGACTCCGAGCTCGCGAAATAGCTCATAACTTAATGCATTAGGTAAAGCGCGACTAAAAATCTCTCGATCACAAACCTCGACGTATCTCTCTTCCTAAAAGCTTAAGAGAATATGTCGGTTGGGATCGCATCGTACCGGAACCCGGTAATGTATTGGATCCAAGCCGAGAGAAGTTACTCGAGCTGCTTACGAAATTGACGGATGAATTTTCACTTGTACGGTGGGAAATAATATAAAGGGGATACGAGGGGAAGTGGTCGCGACGCGCCTTGACGTGACTGGGATGATCTCGTTTCTGCTTGTCCTGAGGCTAACAAAACATGGGGAAAATTCCATATAAATACATGAAGTGTTCTTGTTTTCTCAAATAAGAGCATGAAACAGACATTATTTCAAATAAGGGTCTGAAGAGGTTACGATAGTTTCAAATAAGGGCCTAACCTTGCTAGCCGATCAAATATTCCAGCTAGTCAATTGCATTTTCATCCAAAAACAAATTTATCATAAATTTAAGTTAAATTAATTAAAAATTTAAAAAGATAAAAAAATTATAAGAGAGAAAAAATGCAGGTGAGAGGGTTGGCAGGTCGCCACCCCATCATTACTAGAACGACGGTGATGGCCGATGAGGTCGCTCAAGACCTTTGACCCTCTTTCGGGTCTGGGAGAGGGTTGCTAGACTTGGACGAACCCAGACCAAGGCGAGGGCCACCAACCCTCACCAAGATCTGGGAGAGGGTCACCGCCGTCTCCCGGTTTTGGCAATGATTGCCAGTCATTGCCGCCACCCCACCAGCGATGGGGTGGCGGCCACAAACAGAATTTTTTTTAAATTTTAACTTTATCCTTTTTTTTAGTTTGTTTTCTTATGGAAAGAAAAAAACGGAAAAGAAAGAAAGAATCAAAAAAAAATTAAAAGAAGAAAAAGACCTTAACCAGCCGATGAGATTAGGTCATTTTTTTAGATTGGTATGGCCACTTTGGGTGCGCATGAGAACCATTCTGCGCCCCGGAACAATTTCTGAACAGAAATGATTTTTTTTATTCTGTGCCCGGAAACAATTTCTAGGTGTTTTAAGGCGTTTGGTAAACTACACAAAATTTCTATTCCTAAAGTAGAAAAGAATAGAAATGCGTTTGGTAAACTATACAAAATTTCTGTTCCCAAATAATATTTTAATAATATTTTGAATTGTTTAATTTTTTTTCTTTCTAATTATTTTTTTCTTTGGCCATGGCCGGTCGCCGGCGACCGGCCACAGCCTAGGGCCGGCGAGGGCGTCACGGCCCTCGCCGGCCGCCGGCGGAGGCGAGGGTCGCCCTCGCCGGCGGCCGGCCCAGCCCAACGAAGAAGAACACAAAAATAAGAAAAGAAAAAAAAGAAAAAAAACTGATTCTCAAAATTGTGCCGAGAAACAAGAAGCTACTTTTTTTTACTTCTTGTTTCTCCTCCAAAACTGTTTCTCGGCACAATTTTTTGCAAAAATGTGCCCGGGAACAAATGCGTTTACCAAACGCATTTCTGTTCCCAAATTATTTCTGGGAACAAAAGAACAGAAATTTTTACTATTTGGCACGTTGCCAAACGCACCCTTTAAATCCCTACTTGAAATAAGGTTAATTTCATGAATTTACTTGAAAAAATGATAGCATTTCAGGTTTTTATTTAAAATAATGTCCACTTTAAATTTTTATTTAGGAAGACGAAGGCGTTTGAACCTTTTACTTGAAATTTTCCAATACAATGCGGAGGGAGAGTTTTGCTTCGGCCCTGCTACGTTCGCCTCCGATACGCGCGCGCGTGGCCTGTGAAGACGCGGGCCAGGATGGGCCCCTAACTTCATTAAAACGCACATCAGCTCCTCGTTTGGCAACGCTACAGAGAGGTTTGGGGGGGGGGGGGGGGGCGCGTGGGGGGGGCGCGTGGCCGAGCTGCGCACGGGGCGGGACAAATTGGTCACCCTTGCGTTTCGGCAATATACGTACCCAGTTTGAGTGCGTTTGATTGAACTCGCATCCTTTTTCCAATCAACGGCTCGACTCATTTTCAAACGGATGGCGAAAAGCGTCGGTTCTGATTTTGACCCTTTTTTTCGATCCCAGCATCACGCCTCTCATCAAACAAAGTACACGTATTATTTCGTGTCGGTAAGACGCGATGCGACGTGTTCATATGTCTTTCGGGTACATCGATATATGCTTAAGTGTTTTTATAAATGTTTATATTTTCAGCGCTCGTTGCCGTGTTATGCGTCCTCCGACTCGTTCGATGATCGCATCGCGCCCGTGTTGCAAGAAATACGACACGAGCGATGCGCATGCTTCGACACGCGGTGATCGTAACGGGCAGATACAAATTGCCAAGGCTAGTGTACTTTTCGGGAGGAAAAAGATGCAAGTGGCTTTTACATGCATGGCGACAACGGTTTGTACTTTCGTGCAAGAATATCAATTTTATTCTTTTCAAAACAAAGCATTAAATTAATTGTTTTCAGGTTAGAATTTTGAAAAGAAAGGAATTTGAAACAAAAAGAAAAAATCCTCCTTTACCAAAAGCTTAGTATCTATACATATGTCCGTGCTGTTTATATTCCAAAGTACAATTATCATCTGTACTTAAAGACACATTGTATTTTATTACTTAGGGAAAAGAGCACAGAGCCCCGACTATTCGAAATCTCATTAAACACCCCGCAAGTTTCATGAATTTTAAAATTTTTCCTTTCATTTCCCACAAAACACATACAAATAACTTCAAATTGTTCTTTTTTGTTTTGGCCTAATGTGTTTCTCATCGGAGGAGGAGGTAAAAGATAACCTAGGGATAAGAGCACAGAGATCCAATTATCCAAAATCTCATGACATACCCTCCAAGTCTCCTGAACTTTAACCCTTTTCCTTTTTAGTTTCCATAAAAACAGACAAATAACTTCAAAGGTTTCTTTTCTGTTTTGGCCCAATGCGTTTCCTGCCAAAAGAGGAGGTAAAAGATAACTTAGGAGTAAGAGCGCAGAGCCCCGATCATATGAAATCTCACGAAATATCCTGTAAGTCTTATGAATCTTTAACCCTTTTCCTTTTCATTTCTCGTATAATCAGACAAAAAACTTCAGAGGGTCCTTTTCTGTTTTGGCCCAATGTGATTCTCGCCGGAAGAGGAGGCAAAAGAGACGAGTGTCCTCAGAGGATGACCATCTGTCACCAATCCCAGCTTGCTCGAGCTCAAGCGTTTTTTTCTGGACATGGACAGTTGACAACGTTGGACGGTTCTCACATGGACGTATGCACGTGGAAAGGGGGGCATTACTTTAATGCACGAAATCTGCAGATTCCTCGAAAGCACCGCAAACAGCAACTCGCATTTACGAACCCCTTTGGATTTTGCCATTAATGGGGCTTCTCGATCTTCGGTTTGGGAAGCAATCCGTTTCAATTGGGAATCACTTTGATTACCGCCAGTGCCAGTGGTGTTCAGATCGACTGAAAATGGGTTGTGAGACATTTTGAATTCGGCAATTTAAGTTTATGATGCTTTGGTTAATTTGTTAGGTCAATTTATAGTGATATTGCCCTTAAGTCTAACATGTTATCTTGCAAGTGATACGCCTTACCATTTCCAAGGGTATACTTATACCATTGGTGCCGAGGAGAGACTACGAGTGGTGTAGAGATTCTATTGGTCCCTAAATTTTCGTCAACATTTGAAATATCATTAATAAACTTTCGAATGGTTTAATTTTATTCTTGAAATATTGTGGAGTGTCCTATTTTGATAAGTTCGGTGTCATCGTTGAATTAAAACCAAAAGACATCGAAAATCCCGAATAATATCTATTGTGACACATTTACCATAAAGTTTCTTATGTGATCGTAAAAATCCCAAACTTGTATTTATGTGACATGTTAACCCTTCGTCAAAATTCTATCAATGAAAATCGTTAAAAATCTACCTATATGGACGCAAACAATATTAAGATGGCGCCCACATGATTTAAGTGAAATAAAAACAATATTATTTTAGCCGAAAAATTATCTAACAAAATCTCGATAGAAGGTAAATACATCTTATAAGTTATAAGTACAAACTTGGGGTATTTTTTATGAAGTTTACGATGAATGTGTCACATCGGGTATAATTTGAGATTTTTTGTGACTTTTTCTCTTGAATTAATTGGAGTCAACATGAGTTGCTGAAACGGACACAAAAGATTATACACGAGGATTTTCACATGTAACATTCACACGAAACCACAAAAATAATACATGTTTCTTCGCTAACTATCACGTTCGCTTTAACTTGACAACTTTTTCGTGACTCTAGACCTCTAAAAAGTCTTTGCTGCTATAGAGTTCATTTGACAAACTTCAGTTCTTTTTGCCATCAGGTACTAATTAGCAAAAATTAGGCATAGACTTCTCGCATCTGAAGCCACCGGAAATTAATGTTTTCCACCGATAATGGCCAAGGGATTAATCGAGTTAACCAAGCGATTAGGATGTGCGCCTAAAGGAACGTGACCCAAACACGGTCCGAGCAGGAGATGGACTTAATTAGATGCGTGGAAGATGGCCGGGGATATCACATTATTCTAGCACTCTTAAGTAAAATTGACGTGGAAGCAAAATCAACAAATGCGTGTAATTACTTCTTCAAATTATGCTGATGGCGGCACCACGCGTAGTTATATAAAGTACATCTAACATGTGCGTAGACTTTGTTTCAAAAAGTCAAACTTCATTTGACCATATACTTCACTAAGATATCATTTCAATCACCATAACTTTCATAAATGCAAAACAAATTGGACGCACTCATTCGAAGAACTTCCTACTCCCAAATTTCAAGGGTCTGCCATTTCAGGACACGTGTTTGAGGTCCAACCTTTACGAGCTTTTTGAAGATCTGAGAATCAAGAAATATCCTGCCTTCTCCTTCTGTACGAATGATAAGAGAGTCGCTCGCGCATTAATATGTCCACAAGGATAGTGGGGAGTAAACGGCGTTCTGGTGAAGTCAATGCACAGAGAAAAGTCAGAGGGAAATCGAGGGGAGGGTTGATCGGTGACAGTGGTCACTGGGGAGTTCGAAGCTTTTGGTTGGCCCTCTCCCCACAATGGATAAGGATCGGAGAGGAGGGACATACATGGGATGCACTGCACGTATGATGGCACGAAGCACTTTATGGAGGAGGCCTTGAAAAGCTGAATGGGATGACACTGATATCTGTCGTTCTCACATGAATGTGTGCGTAGACAGAGAGGGAGATGGGGCTTTTGGGTTTGGCAACAATCACATATGAAAGAGTGAAAGGCGGGGGGAGGAGGGTCCTGGTGTTGTAGGAATGGATGGTCATAAAGCTGAGCAACTTTTTCAATGTTGTCAACAAAAGGAAAGATTGCAATCTTGAAGCTAACTCAAAACCCTATTTCCCCATCTTTTGATATTTTACCCTTCCCTTGCTCTTTTTCTCGACAAGCCCACTTCGTTTTTTCTTCCCAAATTTCCTTTAACTTTCTCGGGGTACTATTGTGAGTTTTTGGACCGGTTGAGACATCGAATTAGTCCTTTTCACGGTCGTGGAGACTCTAATCCCGCACACTTCGGGCAATTATCGAGCCGAAATAAAAAGAAGGGTGACCTTTGAAAGAGGTGTCGTGTATTCTAACTCTTTTTCAGACACGTTGGTTTAGTACAGAATGGGTCCACTCTCTAGGTACTTTATGTTTGGAGGCACCGAGAGAGGGGTAGGGGACTGGCCAGTGGCCACCATTTGACAACGCGGGGGTGAGAAAAGTGCCCATAATGCTAGGAGATGGTAAAGGATGCCCCCACAACACCTAGAAAAGTGCTAAGAGAGAGGATTGTGCCAAAACACAGACGGAGATGGAGATGTAAGAGAGCCACGTGTCTAATTTGACCGCTGCTGAGCAATTTTTTAATTGAAGTTTGCCCCCCTCCCCCCGCCCCCACAACGCATAGCAATTTTGGCCTTTGTTGGTGCCTCTGGCCATCACTATATTCGTATGCTACGCGCCTTCACGACCGGAAATGGTCATAGAAGTCCATCACGGATTGCGTTCCAGTGATAAGCGTATGCTCTCTGGTGTTGTCACACAACTGTGGGGCAAAAGCCTTTCTCAAGTAACATGCTGAGGTCTGGAAAACGGAAGATTGCCATTCATCTCCCACGAGAGAGGGATCTCTGAGCAAAAACACTTCAGGATCACTTGAGTGGAAGAAAAACAGAGACAACACAAGCCCTGATACAGGCATATTATCTATCTTCGACCCGGAATTACCACCTTCCACCTCGAAAAAGATGGAGAAAGTAAAAGCGAGATCTCTAACATTGATTTGGTTAGATATCTAACAAGCGACAACTCAAGTTTTATACCCACAAAGAAAAGAGGAAGAAACTTATTTTTCGATCTGGGCATACCACATCCGCAGCAAACATCTTCTATATTTATCCCACATATGGAACCCGGGTATCTGCATGTTCTTGCATACACAGGAGAATTCCGATTTTCATGAGAGAGAGAGAGAGAGTAATCATCTGTCATGGACATCAGGAGATATTTGGCACATAAATCTTACAAGCAATCCAGCATGTTATAAACTCAACCTACTAATATCATGAGCTAAAGGGAACAGCACGTACATTATTGTCTCTGTTGAATGAAATATACAAGATCGGTCGGCGTCACCAAAACTTTGTTAATGCTGCTTTTTAGCTTCACTTCTTCGAATCAATCGAGCTGATCCTGTCTTAGCCAATCCTGAATAGTAATCACCAACATTTGCCACGAATAGCGGATCCCTGTCCTCACCAACATCAATGATGTTACCAGCAGCATTTCCATGATCAGTCTGTTCTAACTCTTTCGTTAAATCTTCCATCGTCTTCTTTAAAGTAGCTTTGCTGGCCTGTCCTGCCTCCCCCATTGAAATACCAACCATGGTAATTTTGGGAAGAAAAGGATTAGGTTGCAATTGTTGCTTCATAGGTTCACCAGACAAGCTTTCTAATCTGTGTATCACACATGAGTACAACACAGTAAGATGCCATAAAGTTCATCAAATTACGTTCAAACGTATGTGCTACTAGGAGACTACCTAGCACCAGCTTCTTTCTGCAGCTTCTGTTGTTCTTTCGACCAAGGATGTCTAAGCCAATCTCCAAAAGGGAAGCGGAAATGTGCCTTTTGTCCCAGGTCAACATGGTCGTTTTCCTCTAAGGCAAGCTTGTCTGTTGACTCTTGAGAAGATTCATCTGTTTTTGTTCCACGATCGCCGAGATAGTGGGTTATATCAGAAGCTCTAACTAAAGATGCTGCACTCCTGAAGAAAAAGGAACTTTGGTGAAAATATAGTGGAAGGATCCAGAGCTAAACTGTCCTGAGAAGGCAAATAAGTCCTTAAGTAATCTGAAAGCAATGACAACAAACAAAGAGGTTGTAAAATTTCATACTGTTATACATAAAAAGAAAGAGGCCCATTATCAGGAAAAGAACAAATTGGTTCAATAAGTTGCATCACCTAATTATGTTGTGCAAACTTTCCCAATTAAAGACAGAAAACTACAAGATTTCCCAACTCACAGAATAAGTGTAATCCCAGATCGATGGCTCGTAAAATGTCGTGTTAGTTTACCTAATTTATCTTAAGTTTCTAGTGGTCAGAGCATATGGAAAACAAGGTATTTGTCCAGGAATTTCAGTGTTCTCCTTTGATTAGAAGTATGTACCTTCGCTCAAATGAGTCGATTATATAAGGAAATTTTGGTTGAATCCCAGTGGCTTTGCGCAACCATCGATTTCCCAGGATCACTTTGTCAACAGCATAGAGTAGCTGCATCTCAGCAGCCTTTGAAATGACACTTAAAGGTATGCCAGGATGCCCCATCTCTTCCAAAACTTCTTGAACCTTTCCGACAAAATAAACTGCCATCAACTAAATTTGCAAATTTGCAATTATATTACATCATGCAAAAGGTAGATCATAATTGACTTTCAGAACTCTATTGCCCCCTAGGAAGCTAAGATAAATGGAGAATCAGCACAACATAAAACACTGAATCTCCAGCAACTAGCTTCCTGGTCACTAGATAGCAAAAGTAAACTGCCTGCAGATTGGAATATGGTTAGTCCACACATCAAACCTTCCTTATCGTGCAGCAAAAAATGTTGGTTCATAGTTTTTCTTCCTTTCCATCCTTCTCTTTGGGAATAGTTGTTGACTTGGGATTCGGTATTTTATTTTTTTGAATTATAATTTATATTTGAATATTGTTTAAGAGGTAAATTAGATGCTGTACCTCTGGAGGCTCCCATAGACTATCTGCCACATCATCAGCAACTTCAGTCAGGTTATCGTCAATCACATCTCGACGCCGCTGCATGTGCCGAGTTTGAATCAAAGAATAAAAATGCTGCTCAACAGATTCTTCAAGAATGTTGTCAAGCATGTTTTTATCAAAAAAATAAGGAGTATACCTGATAAAGAGAAGATGAGGAAGTGGCTGTTAGATACCGCAAAAGACACTAATCAAATTTAGTATGAGCAAATGGAGAAACAACTTCTGCATGTATATTCGCGGGTAAGAATTTAATGAAGAAGTTGGTAACTAACAACGAAAAGAAGCGTGACTAATCCATAAAATCAAACCCAAAATCAAAAATCTAACTATATAAATTAGACAGACCAATTCAGAAAAGAAGTAAAAGATAAGGACTAGACTCCTGCCAAGTGAATCTGAAGAGAACTGAGAGAGAGAGAGAGAGAGAGAGAGCTGCTTGAACAGGGGATACATAGAAAGGAAGGAAGAAAGGAGCTAATGACATTTGATGAAGGACATAATCAAGTGCAAAGTGCCAATCAAGTAAGAGAACTGCTAACAGGAAATGTCAAGTTCTTAATCAAAAAATTGACCAAGTATTTCCAGATTCAGAATCTTTTAATGTATTTCCAGCATGTCAGAATTCTGTACATTATTAGGGAAGGAAACTCATGTGCTGACTGGTTAGCAAATTGGGTCATTCACTCTTGTGATGTGAATGACACCTTAATTTTAGATAGGCCGCCGAAAGGTTTGAGTCCTTTATTGATAGGAGACCACGTCGGATCTAGTTTTTTTAGGTGATTTCTGGCATAACTTTTGGGCTTCGCCCCTTTCAATACCAAATAAAAAATAAAAAAATAAAAAATAAAAATTGACCAAGTAAAAGTGAGATGCCGCAACAGATTCGAGTCTCAAATGGATGAAAAGAGACATGCGTAGAAGACCTTACCATTTAATACCATCCGAGGTTGCTATTGCAATGTCTAAATTTTGGGCACTAAATACGGGAACACCATCAATTTGTCTATTTCCATTACCCTGAGATATTGTCTTCAGAAGTTTGTTGGCTGCCTTGACCTTCAAAGAAAAAGGAAAAAGCTTAGAAATACATAAATTTGCATGCACATTGAGTAAGATGGTCTTGCCAGATACCTGTTTCTCGTTAGGAACAAACTGGAACATGTGAGGTTTCTCCTGCATAAAGATTAAATCAAAAGATGAGTCACTATATATTAGTGGGAGGTATAAACTTATCGCGGATATCTCAAACCGGAATCTGTGAGTTCCCTTAAAAAGTTGTACAAGTAGTGTCGACCATTTTCAACTGAAACCCCAGACTTACAGATTCTCTGAAAAACTTCACATCTCTCTCGGCTTACATTCCTCTCTACAATCCCAAGAAACAATTTCTTAGCTATGGGTTAACAATTGCTTGAAGGCTAACCCTCACATTTTAATGAACTATCCATCCCAATATTAAAATTGTAATGAACACAGAAGTTGTGCAGCTTAAGCACAAATTTTCAATGAAACATAGCATCAAATCATATTGAACAACAGGAAAGAGGTAGTGACATATCCACTATACGTGCTATATATACTAGTGCATATTCTATAGAAAGGAATGTTCAGCACTCCTTGGATTGCAACATAGAAACAACAGAACTAAAAGAAGATGGCAAATGGAGCAGAAAAGGAAATCGACTGCGATGGGTATCATGTGCACTATGCAAGAAAAGGCAACTTCCATGGCGATAGGCTCCAAGGATGTATCAAGGGCTGGCAAATGGAAAGGCTTTTCAATTGGGAAAAACAGTACCTTGAAATGCTCATATGCTAGATCCAGTCGACAAGCACCCACGACGCCACTTGGGATGTTCAACCGCTTAACGTAGGTAACTACAAAATACACATCCGATCAAAACTTGAGTCATCATCTGTGCATTCATGTACATGCATATAGAGTGAGAGTGTCAGTTCAGAAAGGAGCACGCAATTCGTTGAGCTTGAGTAGTAAGTAATTATTCAATTCGTGTACACCAATAAGAGCAGACATCTTCCATCAATTTGACTGAGAATCGGAGGCTTCACAGAGAGAATTGAATGATTTCTAAAGACACAACTATGATCATTCAACAGCAAAGGCTACAGAGAAGAGAACATGTCTTTAGCCACATAGCAATGGTTGGCAATGCCCTCGAATATAGTGAAGAGCTTCATCCTAAAGCAGTTAAGAGTGAGAAGCATGCTCATATTATAAAAGCAAAATCATACCAGCGTCGCCTAAATCCATGAAGAACCGGAAGACAGGGCCATTCCTCTCGCTCTTGGTAATCGAAGCGAACACCTTCTTCAGCCACTCCGGCGTTCTGCACACCAGTTAAAGTAGCAACAAAAACCCTAAGACCTTCAACCATCGCACCGAGGCGATCAATAGAACAAGGAAAGCACAACTGCACAGCAGACAAACCGCTTCGAAAGGAAGGGAACATCAAAGTGCGTGGACACGGCCATGAGGCCAGTCCCCGACAGGTCACACATGCTGAACACCTGCCCGACGAAGGCCGGCCCGCCGCCCTTGCCGTTCGATTTGATCGACGAAATCCGCACCGTCGACGGGAACGCCCCGGAGCTCGACCCGGCCGGGGCCTCGGCCGCCGGCGCCGATTTGAGCGGCGCCGGGTGGGGCGGGGCCGGCGGCTCGGAGGGCGAGGTGATCGACAGGGCGAGCGGGAGGTGGACGGGGAGGAGCAGCTTGGAAGGCGGCGGAGGAGGCGAGGAGGCCAGGGGAGGGGGGGCGGCCTTGTGGTTGGGGATGAGAGAGAGGAGGTTGGAGTCGAGCAGGCGGGAGAGAGGGTTGGAGGGGTGGCGGCGCTTGTGCGGTGGCTCGGGGGAGACGGCCATGGCGGAGCTCCGCTCGGGCGCGCGACAGTGTAAGCTGGAGGGAAGAGGTGGTGGAGGCAACGAGGGATAAGGAAATGCGGAAGCTTCGTTCTCTTCTCTCCCTCTCTCGCTCGGCTTCCTTCTAGATAGACTGTCCGTGTCATTAATTAGACCGGTTCGCGCGCGGCGGCGCGACTCGCCTGGTTCGATCGGTGCGTCGTCGCTAACGACGCCATCAATTAAGCCAAAGGGCGCAAAGCAAGGCGAGATTATAAATTTTAGCTAAAATATACGGCATATAAATTATATATAATGTATATATGAAAATTTTGTTTTTTTTGCTAAAAATTAAAGAGAAAATCGGAGGCCAGTGGGTGCAACTTGCAAGTAAGTGGTTCTTAAACTTTTATGGCTGTGTATGATCATGTGCTGGCATTGGCAAAAAAGAAACCATATAATTCGGGGTATTTTTCCGAATTCGATCCTGCTCTTTAATTCTTATGTAATATGGAATTATTAATATTTTGACTAACAGAAAATATATCTTGTCATTTTAATTAATTTTAAGTAAATAAAAATCATCCGATAAGTCCGAACTAATTCAAATGTGACCTCTTAAATCCGACAGTTCCGACCAGACCGTTTTAAAAATTCACTAAGGTGAGAAGACCATCCCGGCCTAACAAGGGCCACAAAACCCGAGCCGATTTGATCTGAGCTAGTCTAGATTTTGGGGTGTTTGGGCTATTTCTTCGCTTAGGATTAGGGCCCTTCGTGGAAGGAGGAGTTGAAGAGGAAAGCTCAAACAAAATCTAGGGTAGAGTTAGACTCATCAAATGGGTCGGGTTTGGATAAGGTCGAAAATGATTTGACCAAAATGGATCCATATAACTTGTTTCAACTCATTTTTCCATGCAATGCAAATATAGTAATCGATATTTGACCCAACCCATATCTCAACCGACTCATATTACCAAAACACTTTCATATTTGACTCAATATAACAAAATTCAAATCTAAACTGAGCTAAAAGTGCGGAGTGAATAAGGGCAAAATCAAGTGAGGACGAGAGAAAATGAAGAAAGAGTCGCGGAAGTGAATTTGGTCTAACTAAGTTATAAACTCATTTATGACATATTTACAATCCATTTAACGCCCATATCGTGCTTTAATGCATTTATGACTCATTTAGTAAATATAATAAATCCATATAAGAATTTAGTTCATCATATATATGTTAAGAAATAGGTCTACGACCATTTTGATAGGTTTAGGTGGAGTGACCACAGCTGTATAGCAAAAGAAAAGGATAATTTTCATAATTTTATATTGTGGAACTTTATTATGCCTCTTTTTACTGCAAACTTTTGATAGTTTCAATACCTGGACCACCCCTTGGTTCAAACCAAGAGACAAGTAGGGAAGAATTCATATTTCTGTGAGGTATCTCTCTAAATATAATATCAGAGCCACACGATGCAAGATTCTAGGTACGAGCTGTGGATATGAGCACACGGAAACTTTAAAAAAAATACAAGAATGAACTCGACACAGGTTGAGCCGGCAAAATCAAGAGTAGGCAAGGCGGATAGTCATTCAACACTAAAGTATATCGACATTGAACAATTTGTTCAGCGGGTGAACAAAATCAAAATGATTTGCATTGGGCACAATTCAAAAGTATAGCCTTGTTACTCGCCTGTACTTTTATCGGACATCTCTGAGCAGCAGTGCTCTCCCCCTTCCTGGACAATCCAGAAAGCACCAACATAATTATATTGCAAATGCCTTCCTCACACCAGCATGTGATCCACGAGTCTCCCCTCTATACTCTGGAACCTTTACCTCAGACGAGCACAGGGCACAAAACAAGCATAGACTTCTAGCACATTATCTGATGCCATGGAAGAGATAAACTGAACACGTTCTCGCTTTAAACTGCTATAGATTCCACTATCAAGAACTTCACATACATTAGAGATCAGTCAGATTCATAAACCCCGTCTATGTCCGGAATCATTTCATCGGCATCACTGGTGTTCCTTTCGGACACGCTATCAGACTCATTCAATTGCTTAGTGTCTTCAATCATTTCATCACCATTCACACTGCTGCTTTTGTTAACATCATTGAATTCATTCAGACGCTTTGCTGATATTCTAACACGCTTTCCTTTGATGTATCGGTACTCCCATTTTGGCGGTGCGTATTTCTTTGTTAATTTCTCATACTTGTCCATCATGCCCAGCTGTTGGAAGACATTACCCAACATTGAAACAATTGAAACATTGGGTTTAACTCCAAGTTCCTCCATATCAGCAAATACCTAAGAAGGAAGAATGAGGAAAAGCAAAGGATCTTAAGATATAGTTGATGATGGGCCATGAGAATAAATGAAGTCCAATCATGCGCCAAGATGGTCTAACTGGCGAAAAAGAAAGGTGACAATTGAAAACATAGGTACCTTATATAAGCATAAGTACATCCTTACAGATGGTGAATAGTGAAAACCATATGAGCATGTGCATAGTGCATTTCCCAATAATTTTTTAATGAATTGTGCATGTTTTCAGATGCTTGAAATTTCACTCTGTAATGAAGAACTAAACCATAACCAGAGCAGTGCAAGCACAACTAAAAGATATTTGAAAATCAATTTGCCATGCCCATCTCCAAGAACATTAGAGTACCAACAGCATCTTTTTTTCTCAGAAAAGTGGCGTATACTTTAGTAAGATCAAAGAAGAGTACCTCAAACATCTTCTCATGCATGTCCCTCTTATAGTAGATCGATACCATTTTGTCGAAGAAAATACGAGGCGTGCCTTCCAGATTTTGAGAAAATATCGTTGCCCATAGTTCCTCAGCTTCGTCAAGCCTGCCATCTTCTGCTAATGCATTAAGCAATGTAAAGTAACTTCCCATTGTTCTTCCTTGACCTTTGCTTAACATCCACTTAGTGACCTATGGCACCAACAAGATTTGGGTGATTTTATAGTGGAGATTTCCAGGCAACTATGCAAGAGATAAGAACACAGAGAGCGGAGCGGCACAGAGGCTAGAGAAGTGGCACCTGTATTATTCTCTTCCATTCCTTTTCCTTCTCAAGTGTCTTCAAGGCTTTCTTGACTGTGATCAGAGGAAACTCAAGTTCCCAAGCAATAAATGAATCAAGTGCTCCATAGACTTCCTCTTTAACATTTGACAATCCCTTCACCTGAAAAGAGAGATTGTTAACCCAAAAACAGCTGATTAAACATGCAAAGACACCACGTATCTTATGAAACAATTAATTTCAGAAAAATCAATGCCCTAATACCGGTTATATACTTATATTAGGTTCCTCAAGGAAAGAGATAAGTTCATAATCATACACAGTCAACAAGCTTTTCAGACTTGGAGATAGTCCCAATTTTCTTCCGTGATTTCCATACTCGAGGATATCTAGGCCGGGGACCTTTTGCCGCGCACACCTAATAATTGTCAAAAAGCCTCGTTGTAAGATGAGGAATTGCCATCTTATGTTCGCACTAAAGGAAAAATCGAGACAATTTCTTTTTGTGCACTACTTCAATCACAAAACAGTAATTGCTAATGCATCATTGGGGCGAAAATCCATAAGTCATTCACTCTCTCATTTGCAGGTCAGCGCTAAGCAGTAAACCCCGCGGAAAAAGCTTATTCAAATATAATGCATCCACAAGCTCATCTGTGATGGCCATTCTTATCGTACCACGGTACTTCTAATGCTTCCGGAGATTTGACTTGATTCAAATCTTCTCGTTATACCTGGCAGAGAACACCTGAAACTAAGCATCCTGAAAGAAAAGCACAAAGAATCTGTAAACATAGCAGAATTAGGCTCAACAAAAACCAAGTTACATAGCAAAGAACCACAAAAACGATTCCCTGCGTAACGACCCATTTCCCGCGATAAGTCTAAAATTTACCTGCGGAAGCAAATATACGAATTTCAAATTAACTCCCGTTTGTCCTCGAGGTGCTGCTGACCGCGGACATTACACATTGAAATCGAAACTTCGCGCTTCTATCTACCACGATGTTATTTCAAAACACACGGCCTTCCGACAGCTTCCAATCGAAACAAAAACGAAACGCAAACGCAAGATTCACAGAAAGAACGCCATTTACACAGACTCCCACTGAAACTTCACTCTTTGGCCCAAAGAACAAAAAGTGGTAATCGGACGACTGCGCAAAGTTCCGACCAACAGCAGTGCTTGTTCGCGGGAAGGAATGACAGAAAAGCTTACCGTTCGGAACAGCGCGAGCCTCTACTGGAGAGAGACGGAATTTGATGATCTCCCTTCTTATCTTCTCGGAGAATCCCCTTTCACCGTTGAAATCTCTCTCTCTCTCTCTCTCTCGCGCTCTCACCTGCAAATTTCTATCACCATGAACACGGTGGAAAGAGAGAGATTCTGTCGCAGTCGAGTCCGAACTCGGAACTAAATCGCAACAGTGAGATTTGGGCTTGGGCCGAAAGATGGGCTTCTGGTTGGCCCTAAAGTTCGCCACTCAGAAATGGATGGGCCCATAAAAATTAAATAGAGAAAAATTTAACAACCAGAAGGAAAAGCTTCCTCCAGATTTTGACTTTTTTTTTTTGCTGTCAATTATAAAGAGAGAATAAACAAGAAATACTGAATTTTTGTTAATTTCCCTTTAAAAGGAGAAAGTTAAGATTATTTATAACATTTACAGAAGATTTTTTTAATGTTTTAATAAATTACATTTTTTTTAGTTTAAGCCACATGGGTAAATGTTTTTTTGTATGATAACGAACGTTGACTCCATCAGCGTATTTCATCGTGGGAAGCATTTCATTCATTTATTTTTACTATGGTTAAATTTGCCCCCTCCCATAAAGTAAACCATTTGCTAGCCTCTTGAGTTCTTTATATTGTTCCAAAATTTGCAAATTTCTTTAGGAAAAAAACCACCAAAAATCCCAAACTTTGCTACTTGTGACACATTTACCCCAAACTTTTTTTTGTGACACCAAAAACCCCAAACTTTACTACTTGTGACACATTTACCCCAAACTTTTTTTGTGACACCAAAAACCCCAAACTCAACTATTTGTGACATATTTATCCCAATGTACATTGTCCTTGGGCATTTTCGTCTTTTTTTTTCTTTTTTTTTACTTTTTTTCCTTTCCGGCGAGGGGGCCCTTGGTGTCACAAAAAAAATTCGGGATAAATGTGTCAAAAGTAGCAAAGTTTGGAGTTTTTTGTGATTTTTTCCCATTTCTTTATTGAGAATGAGGAAGAATAAAACTGTTTTCATCATTGCGATTTCTCTTCTTAATTGGAAAAAAAGGAAAGAACTGGGAGAGAGTGTTTTTGTGGTGCACGGAATTTAAATGGTAATCAGCGTAATAAGCACGAAAATATCAATTGTTTGAGTAAATGGAAAAAAAAAGTGTTGCAAAAAAAAGTATAGTTTAAAATCTAAAGTAATTTTTTTTGAAAATTTTCATGAAAATTGGATATTCTCTCGAGGGAAAATTTCAATTTAAGACCCCAAGTGGGGTCAAATTTTCAAAAAGGGGCCCGAAGTGAACATTGTATCAAATAAGGGCCTGAAGTGCCCAATCAGTCTCAAATAAGGACCCGAAGTTCCCAAAAAGTCTCAAATAAGGACCTCAGTTTCCGGCCGGCCAAAATACCCGCCGGCCGGCAAAAAGTTACTGTTCCGTCACCGGAACAGTAACTTTTAAAAAAAATTTTCCTTTTCTGTCTTTTTTCTTTTCCTTTTTTTTTTCTTTTCCTCCGCCGGGGCCGGCGGAGGTCGCCGGCCTCAGGCGAGGCCGCCCTCGCCGGCGCCGGGCGAGGGCAGCCCTCGCCTGGGCTGGGCGAGGTCGCCCTCGCCGGCGTCGGGCGAGGCCGGCCTCGCCAGTTGCAGGCGAGGTCTGGCCTCGCCGGCGTCGGGCGAGGTCGGACCTCGCCTGCAACTGGCGAGGCCGGCCTCGCCCGACGCCGGCGAGGCTCGACCTCGCCAGTTGCAGGCGAGGTCGGGCCTCGCCGGCGTCGGGCGAGGCCAGACCTCGCCTGCAACTGGCGAGGCCGGCCTCGCCCGACGCCGGCGAGGCCCGACCTCGCCAGATCTGGCGAGGCCGGCGTCGGGCGAGGCCGACCTCGCCAGATCTGGCGAGGTCGGGCCTCGCCGGCGTCGGGCGAGGCCGGCCTCGCCAGTTGCAGGCGAGGTCTGGCCTCGCCGGCGTCGGGCGAGGCAGACCTCGCCTGCAACTGGCGAGGCCGGCCTCGCCAGACGCCGGCGAGGGCGACCTCGCCCAGCCCAGGCGAGGGCTGCCCTCGCCCGGCGCCGGCGAGGGCGGCCTCGCCTGAGGCCGGCGACCTCCGCCGGCCCCGGCGGAGGAAAAGAAAAAAAAAAAGGAAAAGAAAAAAGACAGAAAAGGAAAAAAAATTTTAAAAGTTACTGTTCCGGTGACGGAACAGTAACTTTTTTGCCGGCCGGCGGGTATTTTGGCCGGCCGGAAACTGAGGTCCTTATTTGAGACTTTTTTGGAACTTCGGGTCCTTATTTGAGACTGATTGGGCACTTCAGGCCCTTATTTGACACAATGTTCACTTCGGGCCCCTTTTTGAAAATTTGACCCCACTTGGGGTCCTAAATTGGAATTTTCCCTTCTCTCGAATCCACCATGGTCATATCCTATTGATAAGAAAGAGAAAGAGAGAGAGAAGGAAAAGTCCAACGTGATATCCCTGATCCAGATCTCCAAGTGCCTCTGTTGGGCCCAGCCAGGATCAGCCACGACGATACGACGCAGGGCAAAAACGTCGTGCGTTTTTGCAGCGGAGTTGCGACGTCTAAGCGGGGTTGCGTTTTGGCGGAACGCGAGATGATATCACCTCATCCACTTCAACTTGTTTCCCCTTGAACGAACAGAGAGAGAGAGAGAGAGAGAAGCGCTTGTTGCAGCCCATGATCTCTCGCCGCTTCGCGTCTTGCTTCTCCCGTACAGCTGTAGCAGCTCCCGCGGGACGATGATCGAGTCGGCCATGGCGGTCCGGTTCGCCTCCGGTTCCAGCTTCTGCTCCTCCTCCGCCATAACTTGTAAACTCGCGGCTGCTTCCTCTTCTGCTTCCGTTCGTTTTCGTTCGTTTGCTGAGATAATGGCGATGGCGACTGCTTGTCTCCGTTCATTTTCGTACTAGGATTTTGCAGTGAACATTGAGCACTAGCTCAATTCTGCTCGAATGTTGATTTTTCTCGTGATTTTCGCTCATTTTCGTGTTCACTAGAGAGAGGCATAAGCATAATGGTTGTCCGCTTGATGGAGCGGTTTTAGATTCTCCTTTTTGCTTTCCAAAGGTTACCGTTCGTTCTGGAGCTCGGATGAGTGCCCCGGCGTCCACGCGAGCTCTCGCCGGATTTCGCACCCCGGCAGCTTCGACATGCCGTGGTGAGTGCTCGATGCTTTAGGCTTGTTTTTGACGGAATGGAAACTGTTTTGGAATAGATTGATTTTGATTTGGAAGCGATGAGATCGGTTAAACTGCAACAGTTACCAGAGGTTCTATGGCGGTTCACTCGTAAGAAAGAAAAATGTTACGAGGAACAAAGTTAGAGCTACTGCAGAGCATTTGGGCTCTGCCTCTGATCCAGCGAAATGTAATGGAAGGGCCGGATATCATCCGTTTGAGGATATTGCTGAATTAGCCTCTGGTGGGGATGCGACACTTACTGCCGCAGAAACCACTAGGACGACCGTCGAGGTATCTTCGCTATATATTGCAGGCCAGATGTTCATACTGAAGCTTTTGCTGTTATTTATGTGGCTCTACATTCGATTGAAGTGTTGGTCTGGGCTCTATTATGATGCTTCTGTTAGTGTGTTGAGTTCAGGTTAACACCAAAGCAACCCTGTTGTTTTCTGGTATGATTGATGATGAAATCCACGAGAACATTCTATGGCCAGATTTGCCTTACACGATTGATGAACAGGGAAGTGAGTATACGAAGTGCACTTTGTTCAAATTAATATATCCTAGTTTTACTTGGCTGAGCATGTTCTCTCTGCTCTGGTTTTTTGCAGATATTTACTTTCAGGTAAACAATGATGAGGAGATTATTCACACACTAGCTTTGGGTAGTAATGTTGTGGTACGCCCTTTTTGCCCTAGAAATTTATTTGTGCCCGATATTCAAGCTTGTACAATTTGAAGTCTTTGCTCCTCAAGCAGCGGCATTGTGTCTTGACTGGCAATAGTTGTGATCCAAACACAACTTGTTTAAAACAAATTAACACGATGTTTTTGCAATTCATTCTGCAAGAATTGCCCGAAAATGCTTCTGTATCTGAGTAATGTTTGTGATATGAAATGCAGCAAGTGATAATAGGCCTGAATACCATGGAAATGATCAATGAGATGGAAATATCAGGTCCAGCAGATGTTGAGTTTGGGATCGAGGAGATTGGGGAGGAAGACAGTGATATTGAAGATGATGAGGATGAGGATGAGGATGAGGATGAGGATGATGAAGATGATGATTATGGAGAGGTATGCATACTTCCAAATGCAAAGAAGCTTTGCAATAGAGTTGTATTTTGTGATATTTCCTACTTTAGTTTTCTCCTTGCTTTTGTGCCCAGTATCTGCTTACTAAGATTTAGAATTCCCTTTGTTTTGTGTTATATATGGTGTCTTTACTTTATCCTCTAGTTTTCTGCAATAAAATCAGTTTATCTATCTGTTACCCGGTGTTAGATGATCAACTCTTTATATGCAGAAATCTGTAAATCAGGGAGACAAACTTCTATTTTACATGTTTCAATATTAGTTTGACTTCTCGATAATTTCCTTTTTTCTGTCATAATACATTCATTCAGACAAGGACAACCTTTATATTAGTTCATATTTGGTGTAGTTACTGTGTACGAGTGTCTTACCTTCCACCTCTGTTAGTGCTATGTAAATTTTGTTATTCCTATAGCTGTAACTGAGGCAAACTTTTCAGTTTGCTTAAACTCATCGAAGGAGAAGTTTACTGTGATTCTAACTCATCTTGATTATTGGCATTGTCTATTAGTTCTCATACAATAACCAAATTGCCTTTATTTGGAGGCCAGAGAATTGCAATTTTGTTTATTTTAGCATTTTTTTCATGTGAAGTTACTATTGCAATGTATTGTACTTTCCCTCATAGAAAAAGAGAAAGCTCGACACCGAGCAAAAATTGCTGGGCCTCTGAATTAGTTCATCACCTTTGATAGGACTGGGTTTCTGTACTTGATGAGGATGATGAGGACCAATCTGATGGAGATCCAGGAGATTGGGCAAAATTGCAGACACTGAGATCTTCTCACCCAATGTACTTTGCCAAAAAGTTGGCTGAGGTAAATGAATACTGCTCGAGTTTTAGTCCTGGGCAATTAGATACCATGAAAAAAAAAATCAAGAATTTGACAGTATTGTACTTTCGATGCTTCTATAGTATTGTACTTCATAAACTAAAAACAAACGCGACAATACCTATATTTTTATTCAGTTTCACTTTCACTGGAATTCTTATTTCAGGTTGCTTCAGATATCCCTGTTGATTGGATGAAACGGCCTCCTGTTGGCATTGTCATACAGGGCCTTTTAAGGCCTGCACTTCTCGAAGGACACTCCATTGATCAGAGACACCTACCTAGTCATCATTCTGGTGCCGGAGTAGATCACACTGGAAGTACCGGAAGTATCCTTGAAGACAAACAAGTAGATTCTAGTACCCCTGATGCTGATGGACAAGAACATTCACTTGAGGATGTCCCCAGTTCGGCAGAGGAACTGGGCGAGAATGGAAGCCCCAGGAGTGGGAAGTCATTTTACAAGCTTGAGATGATTAATATTCAGCTGCTTTCAGTACATGGTCATCCGGTATGTTTTCAAGATTTTAGTATGCTGCTTAAGATCCCGTTGTACTTACTGATTATGACTCTGGAAGTCATCTCTTTGCGCGGCAGGGTCATGTGCTTTCACCACACATATATACAGATTTTCACATCCTAAACCATTCTGTGCCCCATATTTCTCTTTACTGTAGTTGAGTCATTACAATAAGTCAGCAAAGTAAGGAGGTTTGCATCATGTCCAAATTGATCTAGACATTGTTGAACTTGTATGCATTTAGTTGTTCCCATTCCCTTCCTCCTTACTTCCGTCCTCCCACCCCCCAAAGAAGGGAACACAAGTTGGCTAGCTTCAAATTAATGGCCATCATCTGGTTTGTCATTCTAAATACTACACTTTGTCTTAAGGAGAGGAAGAGATGATTAACTGCAGAGCTAAAAGGCCTAAATACATGCTGTCGTAGCTCAAATGGAATGCTTTCAACAGCTGTTATTGGATTTTGAAATATCATGTGCGATTTCCTCTTGTAGAATAACAGCTTCAAACTGGGAAGTTGTTTGGATATGACTTTGCTTGTTGAATTATGATGATTTTATGTAGCAGTTATCTAAGTTTCTCTCTCCAACCCTTTGCAGCAAACTGTTGAAGTAGAAGATTTCAGGAAAGCGCAACCAGATGCTATTGCTCACTCAGCTGCCAAGATTATTTCCCGATTGAAAGCTGGCGAAGAGAAAACTATGCAAGCCCTCAAGTCTTTCTGCTGGAGATGCAAGGGGATTCAAGTGGAGGTGAGATACAGACCGGTAGTTAGAAGTTGTCATGATGCTTAAGCTGCATGCTTGTACCCCTGCTGTTGCAGTAGTTGAGCTGCATTCCTGTGTCACTAGTGTTGGGGAAGGAATGCTCTAGTTTGATTAAAAAGTTCTCATTGCTTGGTTTGCATCAACACAAAATGTTTTGTACTTTTAATACAATTTCTGCAATTTTGAGGATAAAGCATAAATTGGTATTTTGACTCAAGTGACTCGATCATTCTCTAACCCTGGAAAGAATTATTGCCATTTTGTGAAATCTGTTTCCTAATGTGAATTACTACTGCAATTAATTAATATGATGCTTTTCTTGAGTTCAGATATCCTGACCCAAGATAGTAAGAGTGATATTTATATTCTTTCTGACAGGAGGCTATGATAATTGGTGTTGATGCTCTTGGTTTTGATGTAAGAATCTGCTCAGGAACACAACTTCAAACATTGCGCTTTGCATTTGACACAAGGGTATGCTGTTTCTGTGCCAAAAAGCATTTCTCTAGTCTTCTTTAGTCGCCATAAATCTTGATTGTCCTTTTCTCAAGTTTATGCTTTGTCAGCTTCAGCCAAACTCCCTTTGGAGGCTGGGAGCTAACACAAGAAAAAAACCCCAGAGGAGCTTCCTTGTTTTTTTTTTCTTTTGCCTTGCTTGAATTGGTTAGAGCTTAATCCTTCTGCGAACATCAACAAGATGCATTAGTGTGGCCCTTTTCTATCAAAAGCCATCAGGGCAAAGTGATCCCGGCAAACAGTGACAAATTTTTAGAAGCTGGCCCTTTTGGTGGGTTCACTGAGTCCATAACTTATAGGAATATTCATTTACACACAGTTATCTGTCACTTGTTTCCATTGCTTCTATGTTTAACTCGCCAAAATTTGAAATGTGTTTTCTGTACTTGCTATTTCAATCTTCTGACTATTGTCTTTGCAGGCCACTTCAGAGCAAAGTGCTGAGAGACAGCTTAATAACCTACTATTCCCAAGGGTCCAGCACAAGCCACAAAAGAAGAAGAAGGCTCATTAAAAACGAAGTGTAACGTTTCAGGTTTCAACACGAGTGCAGAATTGTTTGTTGTATCGCTCTCAATTGATTAATTTAGCACCTCCAGGGCAAAAAAAAAAAAGAAGAATGGAGAAGGAAAAGATGAAGAGAAAAACACAGGATGAGGTCTGTACATGTATTTGGTGCAAGCAGTGGATGTCATTCTTCTTTAGAGCCATTTATCATCCGACCCTTGGCTATTTGTCATGTTAATTTTTCCATACACGGTTGATTCCCATCCAGATCGTGCAAGAACAACAGTAGGATATAAACACGGAGAGCACAGATTCAAGATCCCAGAGTTGGACAACATATAATCCAAATATGAAAAAGGCACATGGCTTAGGAAATTATTTTGAACCATACATAGCAAAGGCAAAATCGTACCGCTGATAGGAGAGCTTTTGCTCTGTTCTACTATGAGTGCTATGATAAAATCATCGAGGCACCTCGTTTAATATTGCACAAAATTGAAGAGCTTAAATGATTATAGCTTCCCCGAAATTGTGAGCAAGAACGGTTCCGACTTTTGGTGGCTGGAAAAAGTCCAACTTGCCCCATCAATACCATGACTTTTCCATAAAAACCATCTGTGAGTGGCTGGAATGGATTCTCGGCCCGATGTTTCAACTTTGAATAACATAGCTCTTCTGAAATACTATCTGCCAAGCATATTATTGTATACCAAATATCGGAGCTCGGACTACTTTCCTTGATAACCCCATCTTTACGGCGACACTTTTTAGTCTTCTGCTCTTTTCCTCGTGCGATTGAATCGAAAGGATGCACTACACTTGGTCAAGTCTGCAAGCAGAAGAGCAAAGCAGGACCGACTTTCCTCCCAAATAATTGCAAACTATGAGCCACTGGAATTGGTAACCTCAATCTCAACCTGAGGTATATTTGTTTCTACATCCACCCACCAGTCCTCGTCTTCATCCACACAATTATTCTCCTGCAAAATGTGCATCGTACTATGAACAATTTGACCAGCCTGCTCCCCCGGCAATGAAGCAGAACTTCTCTCTCTCTCTCTCTCTCTCTCTCTCTCATCGAGTCTTTTGGGTAAAGATGAAGGGTTTTAGTATTACATCTCTTGAAGATCCTAAAATAATTACACAAATAAGTGGAGTGGATGACTAACCTTGCCGTCGTACTCCATGACCTGTTGGTTTTCTATAGCATTTGCAACTCTTATAGCTTCGAGCCACCAAGCATCCATAGGGGAGCAATTCGCTGTATTTTCATCATTGTCAAGCACATTATTTGTTACATCGGGAGGACTTGCCATCTGCACCGAATCAAAGAATGCTGAGAGATCAGGCACAATGTCCTCCGGGACCCGACGCAAGGGAGAGCGGTAACCTGGGCCATTACAAAGCTCACTTTACCTTCGTTTTCACACACTAAAAAAGGTTTCAAATGAATAAACGTAGGACAGAACTTTTCTGTACCTCTGCAATCAGGATCATGACATTTTTGGTAATATGCAGCCCAATTCAGATCGACAACATAGATAACTGGGCCACTCAAAGTAGGGAAACGATAAGCTTGTGTTTCCCAAAGGTAAACTTAAAAAGTACAAATCATCATAAGAGATTTTGCATTAAAAAGGCATGGCGTATACCGTGATTGCTTTTATGCTCTCTGCCTATCCGCTCACAGAACCTGTTCCTTGACATGCTGTAAACCATGAGTCCATGCTCAGAGAACCAGTACCAGCTTCGAATTTTACCTATATTGCGACAGAATCATCAGCATTATTGGGGAAAAGGAGGACAGGCCTTTCAATAGATCATTTTTTTGCACTAATGAGCATAAAGGAGAAAGTGCCAATCAAACTTGCTTTCAAATTGGACATATTAATCAAATTAAAATTCTTTCAGGTCTGTGACTTGGAAAAGCTAGATATAACTTGATTGTCCTCCTTGGAAAGAAGTTAGCAACTTTAATATCTATTAACTATCTATGAACTATGTATGAAGCAATTGAAATAACTCATCACTCTGTTTATCTGAGAATAAAACAATAGCAATCACCTGACACAGTTCCAACTGAGGCCACAGATTCTATGAATTTGTCCAACAATGGGAAAGGCGACTTGCCAATGAAGTAATTTGCCGAACTATCGCTAGGGAAAGAGTTGAAACTAAGCTCTTGCAAAGCAAGACTGTGTCTTCCAAAGTCACCATTCACCTGCGTAAGGGAGAAACAATCCATCACATGAGAGACCACCACAGAGTTCTAGCACACTAGACAACCTATGCTAAGATGTTTCCAGATCTTAGCTCCACCAACACAAGACCATGAGTTTTTTGCTGACGATGAGAAGTCCAGCAAATCATGTGGATATAGTTGATGAAGGGGCCCTATACAAGAACTAATTCAAACTTGTAACTACCTCGGTCTCGAACTGAAGTGTCTTTGCACAATCTAACTCCATTTTGCAGACTAGGAGCTTCTGACAATCAACATCCATACTGCATATCAAAGAAGCCATGAACATGTCTTCCTCACACTGTCAGGAGAGAGCAAGTGCATTTTGAGTGTCAAGAAACAAATGAACCTTTAAAGAGCAACTGTGAAAGAGAGATGCTACTGTTTCAAGCACTGTCGCATTTAATTCTCTTTTCTGTGTGCACATGCACATCTTCTCATGTCTTAATCTAACCTTCTCAAATATATATAGAGGCATAAAAAAAAGACCCTTTTTGGTAGTTTTGACTATTGAGGAACATTTTGAGCAAATCAGGAACAGATCACCACAATCATGTTCCAAAGATGCCTCACAAGTCAACTAGATCTCACTAACCAGGAGAAACGTACCATGTCCTTGCATTTGAAACGCCCAGTCGGCAGAAGTACAGAGCTCTTGCCTGCCTTGGATGATAGAGCTAAACGAAAGCATCGATTCCTTGAATAGACAGCAGTGTCCACAAAAGTTTGACATGTCGATGTGCTGGAATCTTTCTTGACAAACAACTTTTCATATCTTTTGTCTGTCTCCCTTGCACTGGAAATCCGCGAGCATACCTGTCAAATGGTCATAACAACATCATGGCCACATGCAATGTTATATTTCTTCAAAATGGTGTGCATGCACGAACCTACAAGCCCCCCTCCTCTGCCACAAACAAGCACACACACAGAGTTCCCATAGTTCAGCAAAGTTGTGAGAATGGCTGTAAAGTGGCGTATGCAAGAGTTAAAAATATCTGTTAATTCTCGAGTGGATACAATATGTCAGAACAGGTGGCTAACTTGAAAGGCATGATACCAATATCTGCACAGAATTATTTAATTTGCAATTGTCTATTCCACACAATAACTAAAGCTTCTCACCAGAGCATACCTCTGAAACAAATGCACCCACGTGAGAGTTGTCCTTAAAAGCAGTCATTGGTATCCTCAGAATCAAATGACGAGAAAATTTTTCTGCATACAAGCAGTGCTGTCATTGATATTGCAACCAACTTGTTATGTTCTATGAAAAGATTTAACATATAAAAGGGGGGAAAAGGTTTCACATGAGATATTGCTAATGTTTCAATAGGCAGATACTGACTCATCAAGTCACAGATTCTTCCGTGCCTGAATCTCTAATTCACTCCACGTCTGACGGTGTTCTAGTGTACTATGCGTAAATCCTATTAGCTGTGCCATTAACTTCACTCAGCCAGTACTTTCCAGTGACCCAGCACTGGGAAATTATGAGCAATGAAAAGATGCAAATGAACTTTGCTCCGATAAAATCCGATTCCTCATGTCTAGATATCTGTAACTCCAGACCTAAATATATCTAGAAGAAACACCTCATTCTAAACTAATAGGCCTCAAGAAGCATCTGAACCAGTCATACAGTTAACCAGCCTTTCAGGTACCCCTTCGCTCTGACATTATGTCTTGAAATTGTGACTCAAGGTAAAGAATTTGGCTTCAAACCGAAAGAAAAAATCATCACTGCAAGAAAGCATCTCGGTAGTGTCCCATGCAGCTCCAACACTCGATGCTCCTTCAAAATAAGTAGGGAAAATTTCATTTTGGTACCCAAAGTGAAGGCCTTTTTCTTAATTTGGTACTCAAAATGGACATAATCTCAAATTGGTACTCAAAGTGCCCATTCAGTCTCAATTTAGTACCTGAGTTCGCCAGCCGGTCAAATACTCACCGGCCGGCAAGAATTTACTGTTCCGGCTACCAGAACAGTATTTTTTAAACTGTTTTTTTCTTTTTTCCTTTTTCTATTTTTTTTTCTTTTCCTTTTCCTTTTCTTTTTTTTTTCCTTCTTCCCTCCGCGGCTATAGCCGTAGCCGGCGGAGGTCGCCGGCGCGGCCCTCGCGCCTGGGCGGGCGAGGGCGGCCCTTGCCTGGGCTGGTGAGGGTCGCCCTCGCCTGCGTCGGGCGAGGGCCGACCCTGGCGATGGTCGAGGATGCAGCCGAAGAAGCGAGAGCAGTAGGCGAGAGAAGAGAGGGAGTCGGAGAGGCAGACGAAGTGGAAAGCCACGAACTGGTCCTGCTCGAGCCCCATGACGATGATCTGGGCGTGCAGCTGGTGGATGTGGGCGGAGTTCTTGCAGGACTTGAGGAGGGTGACGATGGACGGCAGCTTGGCGGAGTTCGCCGGCATCCGTCCTTGCCTGTGTTGGGCGGCCCTCGCCCGATCCAGCGAGGGTCGGCCCTCGCCACCCAAGCGAGGGCGGCCCTCGCCCTACGCCGGCAACATTTGCCGACCACGGCTATGGGCGGCGGAGGGAAGAAGGAAAAAAAGGAAAAGAAAAAAAAAACAGAAAAAGAAAAAAATAATAAAAAAGTAAAAAGAAACTGTTCCGGTAAACGAAACAGTAAATTTCTTGCCGGCTGACGAGCATTTGACCGACTGGCAAATTCAGGTACCAAATTGAGACTGAATTGACACTTTGGATATCAATTTGAGACTATGTTCACTTTGAGTACCAAATTGAGAAAAGTCTTACTTTGGTTACCAAAATGAAATTTTCCCAAATAAGTATCATATTGAACTCATCCCAAAAAGAAAAATAGAATAACCTTGCCTATATAGCTCAATCTAAGATAACCTCGGCCTGCAATATATTCCCAGTCAATCCTATACATGCAATCAATGGTGCCTCAACTTCCAAAAGAGGTACATCATTAAAGTTCCAAAGCATCATTTGATTTCCATCTTCATAACTGCTTTCAAGTGCAATATTCCTCAAAAATGAAATGTTAAAATAAGTCATTGCTCAAACAAAGATGGACCTCACAGGTGCCAGAGATGTCATTCAAAGCTTCTTTTCTTGAATAAACCTAACACAGCTCTCTCACATCAAATGCGAAAGGTCTCAAGAAAAATAATAGAAAAACGTAGCTGGAAGGCACTGTGAAAAAGAACAAGACGGCCTTTGGCTCAATAGGGTGTCTGTATGGTTTTATGTCGACATAAATCAGCGGAAATGGAGATGTAGCTCATAATATGTGATTGAGTTATATATACGCCACCCATGACTACTGATGCAATAATAGCTAATCGAAGAAGGAAATTTCAAAGTCAGCATACCTTCAGTTGAAGAATCGAGCTCAACTACCCATTCCTCATTTCCTTGGATTGAGTACTTGTCAAGCAACACCTCGAAAACAACTACTATCAGAAGATCAACCATCTCGTCTCCATTTTTATCAGCATTTTCCCTCTTATTGAACTCCAAATCAAAGTATAAGTGACAAGGCAGACCCTGGCAAAGAATTTGTTGATGGTAGAGCCAAACTTAGATTTCGAAAACCCAAATGACAAGCAACTTAATGTTACATTATGCATTAGATAGAACTTCTAAAGTAATGTCACCAAATGCTTCTTTCAAGTACTAGCGCTATTATGCACTCAATGAAATTACATATAACACTAATTTCGCCACCTTGTCCTTACTAATTATGGCTTTTGATTCAGCTTATTGCTTGACACCTAAAAACAATCAAGAGCTAGAAGCAAAAGATGGAACTTGGAATTGGCTATAACAGATAAAAAGAAATAAAGGAGAAAATCCTAAACCATCCCAATGAGACTCTTAATTGACAAATCACGTGGAGAGATGCTTTCTCTTTAAAGTCCATTCTATGCTTTGCAAATCAACTAATAGCATGCAAATGAACATGAAAGCAAAGAGGTTCTCACCTCCTGAATTACTTCATAATGGTGGCGTAACTTTGGATCCATATCGTTGTACCTAATTGAAAAGAATACCACGATACAGAGTTACGTGGAACACCAATACCAAACATGGGCACCCTAAGACAGCAAATAAAAGATGACCACCTCTTCCAGAACTCCTGGTAAGGAGATGCAAGAAATCTTCTCTGGCCATTACAATGGTCTTGGTAACTGAACACATGAACCTGAGGATGAGCCTTAGCAAACTTCATTGCTTCTTCTTGCCTCGGGAATGTGGTCCATATTTCCTTCCTAAGGTTGAGAAGGAAAGGAAACTGATTATTCAATTATCGAATGCAAACGTAGTACACATGCAGGTTTTCCAATAAAATCGTGGAATTTCTCATGGAAAAGCAAGGAAGATACAAAGCCAGATATCTTAAAAGGAAAAGCTGCTGGAAACGGAAGCAAAGTGCACACACAGGGAATACGCGAAAACATGCAAGGACCTTAGCTTTGGTGACTTTTGTGCAGCAAGATCAACCCGTATCTCATTCAGCAATCGCAGCAAACTAGATGGTCTTTTCGGAGGCACACCATTAGGAGACCCGTAGAACACCACGGGAGAAATATGCACTCCTCTCCTTTGGCTGAACTTGCGTGCTCCAATTGTTGTCAAACCAAGCTGAGAAGTAACAAACGGGAACTCGATCAGCAATTGCCATGACAAACACTAAATATAGAGGTCGAGCGCTATAGCTATAGGAAAAATATAGAATAAAGCGATTCTTTCAATAATCCGTTTGGAACTCGATAAATTGGCCTTCCTCAAAAGCAGCCTCGGTTCTTTCTCTGATGGCAATAAACCGGCTCGTTTATGAAGACACGGAAATAAACTCATCCGTCGACCCCAAAATCCAACCGTCGCAAATAATAACAGCCAACATCCCACACTTTCTCGGCGCAAAGCTGTACGTCCGTCACCTCATCACGCCTCTGTCCTGACGATCCTGGACTGAGAGCGCTCGATGTAGAGCCTTCACGTACGGAGCTTCCCTCCTGCCTTTTCCTCTTGAATCTCCTCCTCTCTCTCACGGCCGATTCTGATAAAAAACGACAAAACAAACGTCACGATGAGAGCACGGGACAGGCGAAACAGAATCAACCGCAGCTTTCATGCATTCCACATCACGTCCTTCAATCAATCCAGCAATCAATCAATCGCCAGCATAGCACACCACCGAACGAAGCGACAGGCGCTTCAGACCTCATCCGCCATTCGAGAACGGAACAAGCACATCCGATCGGGAAAAGAAGAACGGAGAAAGAGAGCAAGACGAAGCGAATGCTCCGAGCATGCGGACGCGCCGGGAGTGCGGGGATCGAGGGAGGAGGAAAGTACCGGGAGGAGAGATGCCGCACTTGAAGCAGTCGAACAACCTGTCGACGTCGTCCATGGAGAGAAGGCCTTCGAGCTCTTCCGAAAACCAGAGGAGACGGCGATCGCGAGCTTACATCGGAGACCGTTCCCTCCCGCAATCAATCTTCTCCTTCCCGAAGCATCTGAAGAGCAGAAGTTAAGAGAAGCTCACGGGATTGATTTTGCGGAAGCGGGTCGATTTCGAAAAGCGAACGATTCGAAAATGGAGGGAAACAGAGGATTTCGCCGTGGGCCTTTTTTGCTTCGACATTTCTTGGGCCGTGACGGCGTCTCCGCTTGGTCCGCCGCATCAGACTGTAACTTGGGCCGAGGGTGGGCCGGCCACGTCGGCGTGACCGCCGCTACATCGCCGGGGGCGGGCCGAACCATTGATTTTCATCCCGAGTCGCGAAATGAAAGATCCCTCTACACGAGGGCTTTACGGCCCTCTGAACACATCGACGCGAGACAAGATGCGACATGCAATCTACACAGATAGTGAAACGTGCTTGATCAGGCCAGCAAAAATAGACGTCCGATGGGAACTAAACCTATATCCAAAATTGCTCATGGAAATCAAATTGAGGGTTAAAGTTCCTCGAAGAGGGTTCGTATTTCTAGATGCCAAATGACAATACTTTCACATCCTACTTTGGGTTTCCTTTCTATGTTATTATCGTGCATATCGCCTTTTCCTTCCTCTTAAGGGGCCCGAATCCATTTTGGTTTTATCCTCCCAATTACAGCGGAAGTGTTCCACCGCTAGCCACTGTCCATCAAGCGGACCGCCAAAACTTCCTTTGCGACTCCAACGTAGGATTGTTGTAGAATTAATGCCGTAGGATTGTTGTAGAATTAATGCGCAGTACATTGTATCTTGCAATTCAGTCAATGTGAAATTACCGAAGAAATAAACGAAACACCAAATATTTACGTGATCTGATTCAAGTGTCGGTACTTGCATTCATGGGTGAGCCAGTAACAAATAATTTTCTATAATCAGAGAATCAGAATTACAATCGCTCGTAGGATCGAGTATTTTCTACATCTAAATCAAATCAAAATTCAAAGTGTCTACGAATGGACAATTTGGATTTATATTCGGCTGTCCTTTTGTTCCCTTATGTGGCCCTTTGCTTTTCACCGTGCGACTGCCCCGGCTAAATCTGAACCCACGAAAGTCTTCTCTTTTCCTTTGTATGGTTTCTGGCATGCTGCAGGCCAAACCCACAAAAGCAAAATATCTGTCCTCTCTCTGACAGACAAAGACTTTCTTGCCCCCACAAGTGCAATCAATATTATAAAATATGTGAGCCCTGATTTTGTCCTGCAGCGGCTCTCTTCAAGTAGCCTTGTATTTCTCTCCTGTGCGGTCACATAAAGAGTCAAACAACCACACACATCTCCTTTGACCAAGTTCGAATAAGCCAACAACCTTAGCCCCTTCGTTGGAAAGCAGTGGAGGAAACCATCCAAAAAAGAAAATGGATTTCCCGAGATTATTCACAGAGGCTTAAACTTAAACTTGAGATATAAGTTAAACGAGGACGATGATGTCCGATGAACCGATTATGTTGACTTTTCCCAAATCAAAGCTTTGCGTGAAGAGGTTGTCTTAATAACAAATTGAATAGTACGAGAGGACTTACCTTGGTACCTTGGTACACTGACATAAGGAAACTATGCTACAATACGAGGCTAATGCACCTTAAAGCACAGTAGGAATTACTAGGTGAAGAATAACATCAGCAACGCAAAAACCCCTTTATGAAGTGATACGGACGAACATACCAGAGTCTGCCAATTCACTTTATAAGTTGATTTATGAAATGGGTCATTGTAATTCTAGCATTATGCGACGTGAGATTTGGTAGGATTACTGTTAACTGTTCAAAAAATTTAAATTATTAAATAAAAGCGTGATTTAATATTTAAATATTCTGATACTTCTTTTCATGCGTAGGGACTTAGAAGGATTTTAATTCAAAACATTTTGCCCTAGTGCAATTATGCGTAAGAGCCTTGAAAGATTTAAACTCGAAAACCTCCTGCTTTGATATCATGTGAGATTTGATAAAATAATTATTCTAAAATCTTAAGTTATTAAATGTAAGCGTGATTTAATATTTGAATAATCGAACATGAGAAATGGACAAACTTTTTTAAGAAGTCGAACCAGTAAAAAAGGTGGACGAGTCCAATATGAAGTCCCTCTGATAGCTGTATGTACTGTTAATAAATTTGGCGATAAGACAAAAGTCCAGATTATTCAACGTCATGACGAGGCAAACATAAGTTGCGACAAAGTCATATTCTTCACGGATGCTTTTCACTCTTAAGCTTCTGTCGGCAGCACCCATGCGAGGACACCGTCCCGTTTACCAAATCCCCTACATAAACAAAAACTTTTTAACTCGTCTTTTTTCAGCGTGGCGATCTTGGAGCAGGCCAGATCGAGGGCATATAAAATATCCTCTGTGACAAGAGTATCTGAAGCTTGAGTCTTCAGCTTACCTTGCAATGGCATGCAAATGCTTGCATAACTGGCCACCAATCTACCTCCAAAGAAAAATGTTTCCTGGTGAACTTCCTTGCCTTTCGACCAAAAAAAAAAAAAAAACTTCCTTGCCTGGTTCTTTCTGGCTTTTTCTTGACCTACTGTCTTGGACCTACGGAAGCAACTGCTTTTAAGTTGTTAAGCACCATCTCAAGTAAGTATATGTCCAAAAATTTAAAACCAAAAGCAAAAAAACAGCATGTGACAATTTAAATAATGTTCACCATGCGCAGATCTTTCGCAAAATCAGAATATTCCTAGAGACTCCAAGTTACGTCTTGTGTGATAATCCCACTGAAAGAATCACATTGGCGGTCGACGACGAGCAGAGAGTTGGTTGCTGTCTTTTTTTTTTTTTCCTCACCTAGTCCAAAAGCAAAGTCCAACTTGAGTTTTTAGTGGGCCGTGATTAATTTGACGTTCGGAAGCAACAGCTGCACCGCAAAATGTGTCTAGGGATTCTGGAATGTGAAGGCAGATACAGATACTAGCCACCCCAGTCGGGCATATGAGGCAGGTTGATGACTTGATTATGCATTAGGACTTGCTTAGGTAATGTGTCTAGAAGGTGCTTTCACTTTCCCTTCTGAGGCCACATTCTTGTTTCAGTAGCTATAAGACGAGTTCGGTGAAATCTAGTTAGCATATTGGCTTAACGTGTGAGACCAAAACGCCAGTCGCATTCATTCAATAGAGATTTATATATAGAATCCGCTTCCTTAGGCCAAAGGGGAGATTTTATTTGAACTTTAATGTTCAATTATTTGTCGCGGAAAGCGACTTCGTTTTGCAGAATCAGCAGACAGCAGCTCCTTTGGCATTTCTGTGTCCCAGATTGTGGGGGAGGCTCTTGACTTTTTGGCCGAACTTGCTTCATCTCAAACTTTCAATCTTTTCTCATTGTTTTACGTATAGCTCCCATTCAAAGAAAGTTCATGACCAGATCATTTCATCATCATTGCAAGTAGCACTCCAATTCAGGTCCGGTTTCTATTTGGCATTGTAAGACTACGTTCGGCGATGGTGAGAATGAGAGAGGATGGCGTACTGTGTTGCGAGCCAGAGTTCTGGGTGTTTCTAGTCATATGTTTGGCTCTAGTGATATTTGCTGGCATCACTTCGGGGCTCGCTTTGGGACTCCTCTCTTTTAGCCAAGTTGATCTCGAGGTCCTCATTAAGGCTGGTCAGCCTCAAGAGAGGAAAAATGCAGGTTCTTGTGAATCATAACTTCTCTTGGCAAATCTATGCTGGTTCTTGTTAACGATGTGCTTCTTTTTTTGTAGTTAATGTATTTATTACTTCTGCCTTGGCTTATTGATGTTCAGCCAGGATTTTACCGCTTGTAAAGAACGAGCATTTGCTTTTGTGCACCCTTCTTGTGGGAAAATCACTGGCAATGGAGGTATGTGCACTTCTTTTCTCTACTTTTGGGTTTTAGCAAGAAAGCTTATGACCGCTAATCCACTACTATTTATTCTTGATCATAAAAGGCGCTTCCCATTTTCCTGGATTCGATTCTCCCATCATGGGCCGCAATTCTAATGTCAGTCACCCTAGTGCTTGCCTTTGCAGAGGTAAACTATGGCTAGTTCTTGCTGTTTTATAGATCAAAAAACTGCTGAAAAACAAGTTTATTTACCTGCTTTCATTTGTTTAAACTCCAGATCATCCCACAGGCTGTGTGTTCTCGGTATGGACTCAGTCTTGGCGCTAGATTATCAGTTTTTGTTCGGTTGCTTCTCTTGGTCTTCCTCCCTATATCATACCCAATAAGCAAGGTAAGTTTTGTGCTTTATATTATCGACATTTCGTTTAGTAATTAGGCCATGAAGCCCATAGACCTGCCATAAAGTCCCAGCATTCTTTACGGACTTGACAGGAAATTAAGTGGACTAAGCAACGTAGAGCCAACAGTTTAAATGAACTTTTCAACGCCCCAAAGGATTGTTGGTCAAAAAGAAAATGGAAGTATGTTGATTACTCATTCTCATTAAGGAACTCGGTCAATATAATTTGAAGCCAAAGCAATTTGCGCAGTTAAATCTCTGAGAAATGGTACGGTAATGCGCCTCACAGTTGCTTGGGACATTAAAAACCATAGTTTCTCATCCAATTTTAGAGAGCAGGATTTTTCACAAGAAAAAGAGCGACTCTGGTATACTGTGAACAATCTTTATTTTGTCAATCTCCCTACTATAGATGTTGGACTGGCTTCTCGGGAGGGCACATTCGGCCTTATATAGGCGAGCAGAGCTGAAGACTTTGGTGGATCTGCATGCAAACAAGGTTGGCTTCCTTTGTTCCATCTGCCACCATATCAATCATAACGGCCATCTTATTCTGTTTCCAGTGCCTATAGCAATCTTGATCTTCTGATAAGTGATGATCCTTCTTTAGGCAGGAAAAGGAGGAGACTTGTCGCATCATGAAACAAGCATAATCACGGGTGCTTTGGACTTGACACAGAAAACTGCAAAAGATGCAATGACTCCAATATCTGAAATATTTGCACTTGATATAAATTCCAAACTCGACTTGTATGTTCTTCGATATTTTATTTAACCGATCACCAAATTCACAATCCTCTCCTTATGTTTCCATCAGTGTTCTCATTTTAGGCACACGATGGGTCTCATTATGAGTAAAGGCCACAGCAGGATACCTGTCTACTCGGGGACCCTAACAAATATAATCGGCTTAATACTGGTACGAAATGTGAATAAACTTTATATTTGGTTCTAGGATGTATGTCTATCTGCATTTAGTTTCGTTGAAGCTTTAAGGTTAGGATGCATATAACGGAGAAGTTTAACTGAACTCGAACTTTACCATCTAGAGCAATGAGAGTAGCAGAACTTTAAGTAGAATGTCAATGGTAGCTTCAAAGACGCATTAACAGTATCATCGAACAGGTTAAGCAAGGCAAAGGAATGCAGGTTTTTCTTCACCTTTGATTACAGAAAAAAAGTACAAATATATGCTCGTAAAATCGTTCTTCTTTGAACTATTCACTTATGTCTGTTATTCATCTAATTTACCTGGCATTCTTGTTTGATAGGTGAAAAATTTGATCTTCTGTCGCCCCGAAGACAAGACCCCAATCAGGTTTATGACTATCAGGAGGATTCCCAGGTAGAATCTTCGTGCCCTTTTTGAATTCTTTTATTTCTCCATCTTTCTTTCAGATGAAAAATTTTCTTTGCTGGTCTTATTCCATAATTAACGCATGATTCTGTCCTTCTTCTGCAATAGAGTGCGTGAGGATTGGCCATTGTATGACATACTTACTCTGTTCCGGAAGGGTCACAGCCACATGGCTATTGTCCTCAAGAGCAAAGAGGGTGCCCGAGACACAAAAAACTTTTCTAACAAGCCTGCAACTACCGTGACAAATACCTATTTGAACTCGAAACAGAATCAAGAAGTGAAGGAAGGTAACGACACTTGGTCCGACTACAAAAAATTGGATTCTGCTTGAAGTTCAATTTTTACATGAAATTTTCCTTCAGAGATGCTGAAGTTATTGCATTGTATCTGCAGGACTCTGTTCTCCCTTAAATCGCAATGATAACATATCTGCAGTCACATCGCCTTTGTATTCCACTGACTGTGAATCTCCGAGCCCCGCTTTAGCAGATGTTATGGAGATGTACAAAGATCTGCCTTCACGGCTCAGAAGGTCCGGAAACAAAGATGCGACCATCTCATTGGAACATTCAGAATCGCTACCGGGTAGCTTAGATGAGGAGGTCGTCGGCATAATAACCATGGAGGATGTCATGGAGGAACTCCTACAGGTAAGCTTCGGGCAAAATGCAACTCAACATACACAGTTTTTGTTTCTCTCAATCATTGCGTATCAAGTGAAGTAATGATGTTTCTTGTGCTTTTTAAGTTAGAAATTTTGGACGAAACTGATGAATATGTCGACCTCCATAACAAGTGAGTACCATCACCTTTTGTTTTGCAACATCATCACAGCCTGAGCGTCATTTTTAGCCTTTTGGCATCGGAGACACTACTTTGGTGATTATTCCGCATTCTTCTTCTTTTGTTTTGTTCAGGATCAGGATCAATCTGCCATCTTCAAGAGCCTCATTAGGATCACCTGGAAGGGTATCAATCTCTTGCATCCATTGGAGAACTCCAGAGCCATCTCCTCCTTCATATACTGCTATACTGAATTCACCAATTTCCCCATACATTCGGCCACCACTCGCAAGACCAGTTTTATATGCCTCTCCTGGTGCTTCAGTCAATTCATCAGCTGGCTCTACATTGCCAATCCGCAACTCTCCTTTGTCTCACGAGGTATGACATATAACTTGGCTTTGGTCTTTTCAAAAAGTAGAAGCACTCCATGTTTGGTATTACTGAGTCTAGTTGAAGTTTTCCTTAATCTTGCGAGGGTATGGAGTTTGCACTTCAGCCACTTCAGCCCACTGGTAAATCTCAAGAGGGAAGAGAACTTCGGTTGAATTGCACGTAGATAAACGAACTACTTGATTGAATAGAAACTTATCAATTTATCAATCTGATGCCGCCCTGCAGTAAAATGGAATAAGCTGTGTCTAACTAGCTAATACATGCTTGCATTATATCTATGTAGGGCCAAAACTAACACAAAAGAACAGAACAATTATCGCTGTCTACTATACCTTCTGTCGTTCTGTGGTGAAGGTTTTGGCAGTAATGGAAGACAAAATTATTAAAAGAATATGCTCCAGCATCCAACTACCAATAAGAGCTACCACCTCATAGCTTGAGAATGACCTCTTCATCGACACATTCTGCTCGGCTTCATTGAAATAGCCTTCACCTGAGGACAAGAAGGTGGAAATCAACCCATTTCCTTGAGTAGTTGAGTTGAGCATCCAAGCCAACTTCACCACCTCTCTGTCTAGCATATATAGTTCTAGAGTCACCATAGTCACGTGGACACTCATGATATTATACTGGTGCGATGAGAATTCAGGTTCAAAAAACATTCATTAAGTCTCTTCCTGTTGGCAGATCTCAAGGAAGTCATACGAGAAGCTGGACCGTCCTGCCTGTTAATGAAGATCTCGCTGATGCAACATTCACGCAACCACCAATAAGAAAGGAAAAGTCCTCATCTCCAAATCGCCCCAGAGAAGTATGATAGCATGTATTAGCTAGCAATATTCTTCTCGTTGTAGTGCAACCAGTGTAAATTTGTTAGAGGCATCTTGTGAAAATGGCAACTGTGGAATGGTGTATCGCAGATGACCAAGCAAGCTTCCTCCGCTGCACAATTGGGACAATGTTACAAAGCTAGGCAACCCAATCAGCCGTCGAGCTGAACACATCAATGTCAAACTTCTTCTGTAAGATTAGAGAAAGAAAATACTCAGATTCAACATTCTGAGATGTCCATAGGGACGGCAAAGTAATTCGGTGGCATGAATTGCTAATCAAGCACCCGATTTCCTGCCGACAAACCGAACTCGAACACGATAATTTCAAGAAAGGATGGACATTTATAAGTAGCAGATTCGAGGTTGTAACTTATAAGCCATAGTCCCAACGCTTAGAGATATCAATCGGCTCACGGCCTACTTGCTTCATGATAAATCGAGAAATGTCAACGAAAGCATATGAAAGCCGAAGGCCGAAGCGAAGATACTTGTACTATAATCTGTAAAATTTGATTGTTTACTTGATAGTCAATACCATTCACAACATCTGAATAGAACCTCTTCTCAAGAAATATCTTTAGCAATTAGAGGGAAAAAAATCTAAGCAGAAAGTGACAAAACAACCTATGAAAAAGAGTAAAAAGGAAGTGTCTGTCTGTCCACTGATTTTTCCGGATAAGGCATCAGTCTATGTGATGTTAGCGTATCACAAGAAAAAAATTCGATCTTGAAGCAGCTAGCCACCATGGAAGCTCTCCTATTGACCTCAAGACCACCATTGCTCTCCACGAAACACTCCACGTCGAATTCGCAACCACATCTCTCATCCACGCGCTCCTCCTCGATATCTCCGAACCGCCGCCACCCTCCGCCGCTCAAACCATGGAAGCTCCACGCCAACCCGAAGGGCTTCGCCGGCCCGCCGCCGCCGCCGCCCGGAAAAGACCGCCCCACCGCCGGAGGGCCCGACACGAGCAGAAGCAGCCGCGACGGCGGCGAAGACGACGACCAGGTCCCGCGGGTGGTGTTCGACAGGATGATCGGGCGGATCCTGGCGTTCGTGGGCGTCCCGATGGCGGCGGGCCTCGCGCTGCTCTACGTCCTCGGGGCGATCAAGGAGCGAGAGCTGCTGGACATCCCCCCGTGGCTGCCGTTCCTGACGACGCTGCTGTGCTTCGGGGCGTCGGCGCTGGGGATCGCGTACGGGACGCTGTCGAGCAGCTGGGACCCGGATGAGTCCGGGTCGGTTCTCGGGCTGGACGAGGCCCGGAGGAATTGGGCCGAGATCTGGAAAGAGGAAGAGCAAGTGTAGGAGGAGCCCGGGAGCCCACCATACGCAGTTGCATGGTCATGCTCCCAAAAAGCTTGTGAAAGTATGTGGATCCACATGATTTTTGTACGAACTATTTGATATGATTAGTTTTGTTAACTACGTATGCATGTGTATATACCAAGTTGCTTTGCATAATGAAAAGGTAACTAGCTAGGAATTATATCACTAATCGATTAATATACTAATAATTAATTTTATGTACGAAACTTAATATTCATGAAATTCTTAGAATAAGTCCCTTTATTGGGCCATACCATAAATTACTTTTAGGATGTACATGTTTTTAGCTAGGAACTGATAAACTTGTTAACCGTCTTCAATTATTGTATGTTTCTTTGGATTAATCAGGACCAACGGTCAATTTTAGTCATAAATTATTGACATGGACACCGACTGTCCTACATGGTGCGGCCAGCGTTGTGTAGATACACGTCCCTTTCGACTTTACCAAGAAGATTTGTTAATTTCTTCACTTATTTTCCTTTCAACTTTCCCTTTTTCATCACGTCATCACTTGTTTTTTTTTATTATATGTCGTAGAACGCCGGGACGCCAGTAACATCCCTAACATGACTTTTTCCGACGTTTGGTCATCTCGACCTCGACGGGCGTGGGACACGACACGCATTACCGGGACGCGAGGAAGAATCTCTTAAATGCGAAAGACAGGAACGTGCTCGTAAATCGAACGGTATGGATCGTCAGCTAGCGCAAAGTGCTTTATCAGGTCACGTCAATTTGAAAAACCTGCATGCCCTTCGAAGGCGGCAAGGGCCACTCGATTTCCAATCTAGTAATTATGACAGAGCCATCATTAACATGCACAGAATTTTATGACCAAACCCTCGGCGACGTGATGTAATAGCGGACCCCACCAGTGGTGGGGAAGAGGAGATTTTTCCGAAGCTAGGAATATGAAACTTTTAGATCGGGATTTGCCTTTTAAATGCGTCCACAAGACTTCATATGACATGTTACCAATCAGAATCGCGAGGGATCAATCAGTATACACGCTGGGTTGAAAAATTACCATGGGATCAATCAATTCAATTGTAAAGCTATAAAAAAAAAACATATGTCGTGTTGTTATCTTGACATCTTAGCTGGCTTAACTTTAAAATTTTATTGAATTATTAAAGTCAAAAAGTTTAAGATTTGATCACGCGCACCTCCTTTCACTTGATTATGGGTTTTCGCGTTTAATTAGATCCTTCGGGTATACAGAGATTTTTTAGCATAGATAGATTACATACTTCATGAATAGTGTCAGAGAGTGTGTGGAGCCGATATCAAATATCAACTCCTGTGCAATGGTTTAGTTAGCTATTCAACTTTTTAGAGAGAAAATCACCGAGCTGCTTTTTAAAATAAAAGAGAAAGCAAGTCACGCAAGAAAGAAAAAAGTCAAGCTTCCATATGTTTAAAAAAGGGAGAGAAGTTCATGATTTCAATCTTTCTTGCTCTTTCTTCTCCGGCGGTCTTTCTTTTTTTTCTTCTTGCTAGCTTCACAAAGGTTTGTATTTCCGGCTAGGACGCATATGTGGATGCAGAAACCTCTTTATGGTATGGATGGTAAGAGTTGCTCGTAGTCTAATTTAACTTTTTTCCAATTCTTATTGCTCTTTCGATTTAACTTTTCTCTAACCCGAAACATATATATTGGTGTTTGTACATCTATCTCAATATAGGCTTGTCATAATTTTGTGAAATTTAAATTTTTCTATTGGTTTCAAAAGTTGAGGGAAATCAAAAGTTGAAACTATCAAGCCCTGAAAAGGTGAGGCATAAAGAGAAAAAGGAAACGCAAAGTTTTCAGGAAGACTTTTGGTCTTGATTCGTGACTCCATCTCAGTCCCGGAGCATTGGCGCGCGACCAAATCTGATGACCATCTCGGGGGTTGTTTCTGTCGTGAAGAACTTTAAAACTAATGAGCGGAGAAAAAATTTGACCAAAGTTTTATTAATTCAATTTTCTAAACTTCTGCACAAAATAGAAATTTTAAGTCATGAGAAGGACCAAAGCCGGTCTTGTAAATCAGTGTTGGCAATTATCATCCAACCCATCGCATCGATTTCGTGCTTAATTTAAATGAGAAAGATCATGTATTCAAATAAAAACGTCTCTCATGTTTATCCAACAAACGTGAACGGGGATTTACAGGCATCTATAGAGCCGAACTGAAAGAATTTGTGCGCCAACAGCTCCAATTGGAAAAATTGCGAGACTCTCAAGTTGAAAAGTCATGTTACTTTCGGCAATGTCCATCCAAAACGTTGGACATCAGCAGGTTTGTTTGGACACTACCTAAATGATTTGGGCTCTCACAGACGTCCTTTTAAAAAACTAGCTTTCACATTAAATGAGGTGAGAATGATTGAAAGTGTTAAGTTGGAAAGAGAGAAAATTATCAAAAAAGTCCTAAATCTATTTCAATTTAAAAAAAATCAGTCCTAAACCGTTTTACAATTTGTCAATTGAGTCATTTTGGCTAATTTTAATCAAAAATTGCTACTGTGGACGCCGATCGTCTTACGTCAATGCTGACGTGAAAATTTTTTTGTAATTTTTTTTATATTTTTTTCATCAAACTCCCTACCTCAACCATCCAAATTGGACGGGCAACCAACTAGCTGATGATTGAGATCGCGTTATCACGCTAGTGACGGCATAAACTATTTTTTCTACGCTATGGTTCTATCAGAAAGATAAGCTCCAGGATAACGATGGGTATTATCGGTAAAATTTCGTTCACAAAACAATGCAATATTCGCAAGTGGACATTTGAATAATCATCATTTAATGTTTGGGGAGCTATTGATCCAGACAACCAAGTACTATTATACATATCATTGTGCAAAGGTCCACACTCAATACGGGAGCTAGATGGTGAAAGCATTATGACTTTCCAGCTAAATACAAAGGAGATATTTTCAGATTGAAGAAACATGCGTCCAATTATTCCATTATCTTATTGCTTGAGTAGAGATACGTCAAGCCGTCCATATGGCTATGGTTATCTCACGCTAGATTTTCAAAGAAGCTTGCGTGATCCTTGAAATATCTTGCACAGTGCTTGCCAATTTAAGCCGTCAAGTTCTCTGTGGATCGATTTTTTTTGTTCTATTCTTTTATATTTTGAGGCACGTGCTCGAACTCAATTGACCATCGACTTGGGCAAGAATCAAGACAGTGGCAATGTTGACAGTGTTCGACCGAGCATCGATGACTAGTTACAACTTAGGTTACGTCTGCTTTGCAGAGAAATCAATCTGTTAACGTAGGATTACGCGCTTTTTCCCCCTTTATCGGGAACGAGAGATTCAAATGAAAAGCCTTGCTTTTTCATACTTGGGGGGATGAGGAGGGCTCGCAGCAATTTCTAGTTCTTTCTTCTTTTTTGTTCAATTCACACAAGGTTAAGATCCCAGCTCTCGATCCAAAGCACTGTTTGATTCACTGAAAGATGGAAGTTAATTTATGCGAGAAGTCTGCCCTTCCTAAGCACCGAATCTAATTACCCAAAAGATCAAATTACGACTGCTTTTTGTCTGTTGTATCACTGTACAGCAGTCTCTGAAGTCCGAACCAGCCGGTGAGCCCCAAGTCAGTCCCCAGCAAAGCACAGAAGAAAGGAAGACAGATCGAATCAAGAAAAAGCATATTCCTTGGGAGCAAAACCCGAGCACACTCAAATCCTCGATTGAACATATATAAAAGAACGATCAACCCCAGAATTTCATACGCTTATGTACAGACAAGAACTCTAGGCTATCGTAATCTTCAGCTGAAGCGGTAAAGATTAACTATCAGACACTTGACCAGATTTCAAGATTTGTTCTCTTTTGCCAAATCTACTTATTCTATGCAAAAGATCCGAGCAAAGCATCGAATCAGCAGATGACGCAGCCATTTGGGTCCTCTTCTACACTCGTGTTTCTTCCATAGTAGTACGGGGGTGGATAATAGACGTATGGAAACGGGTAGACCTTCGAGTCTTTGTTGCTCTTGTCACCGTCCTTCTTCTTGTCCTGATCGTCTTTCTTGCCGTCGTCCTTCTTCTGAGACTCTTTGGCCGATCCGACCGAGATTAACTCCGTGTTGAACGTCTTCCTCAGCTTCCCCACGAGCTCCACCGGATCCATACCTCCTGTCACCGTCAGCTTCTGGTCCTTCATGTTTATCTCGATCGAATCGACCCCTGCACATATGCAGCAAAATTCACACTCTGTTTTGAGTCGGATTTCTTTACTGCAGAAATTAAGATATGGGATTTGTTCTTTTTACAGAAGTAGAGAGACAGAGGCGAGAAGAAAGCTTGATCTGATTGATACCTGCAAATCCAGAGACTATCTTCATGGCCTTCTTCTTGTCCTTGTTGTCGCTCAAATCCAGCTTCAACACCGCTTTCTGTCACCAAAACAAGAACCAGAGCAACGTCAAAATAAACCCCTTTTCAATCCAACAAGGACCACTTTCACTTCAACCGGCATGAGCACAAAAGTGCTAGATTGCAAAAGAAACGTTAGAGGGCGAGAGCTTACAAGCATGTTTTTGCAATTGTGTTGAATTCGACAGAACTGATATTCGTATCTTTCAAGAAAATGGAAAATCTCAAAGAGGAAGGACTAAGAATCCTGCTGGCTTTTTCTCTTCTCTCCTCGGATAATTAGAGAGAGGAAGAGAAGCGAAGCAGTCGAGCAGAGGGAAGACGCGGATGAGTGTGCGTGGATGATGAGTATCTCGGGGACGATGCGGGGTCGAGTTTTATAGGAGTCAAGTCAACCCAAGTCGAGTCAAAGATATGCAACTTGTAGTAGAGTCTGGTACGACGGAGCATTAAAGCTCGCGAGTTTCATCTGAACGCGGTCGTTCAGTCTACCCGACGCTTTTCTGCGGCCCGGAAGAACAAAAGTTCCAGAAAGAAGTTCGCCTTTTTCCGCAGTTTCGAAGAAGCTGCCGTGCCTGATGCAAACGTCCGGCCGCGTGGCGGTACGTCGACACGTGGCGCAGAGGGGACGGCGACGGGTCAAGGTCAAGCGGTGGGGTCGGGGGGTGTTGAACAAACAAACAAGAGTACACAGCTGTTGATGTGGACCGTAGATTCGCCTGTCCAATCGCGCGATGAGGAAGGACCCGACAGTGCAGAGTCGGTGGAAAAACGGAACAAGGAAGCTCTTGGGGTTGGTCTGGGGGAGGGGGGGAATTTGATTGCATCACCCGCCCTCCTTCGACCACTTGCACCGTCGTTCCGAGCTCCCAACGCCGTGGCTCCGCTCCCTCGCGGCTGTGATTTCACGTTGGATGTTCCTTACAGCTCAAGGCTTGGTAAATTTGACGTCGGAGAATTTTGGTTATGTCGGATATGCTATCACTGAATTAGAAAAATGATACAAATAGTTCATAAATTTTGACTTAATGTATAATGTGATCCGTGAATTTTTAATTTGTTCAATATAGTTCATAAACTTTAATCCAATATCCACTGTAATTCATAAACTTTTAATTTATTCAATATGGTCCCTGAACTTTTGGTTCATTTTCAATGTAGTCATTAAACTATATTATTGGAACCACATTAAACAAATTAAAAATTCTAAAATCACAGTGCACATTAGACTAAAATTCATGACCTATATTAAACAAATTAAAAATTTAGGGATCACATATTTAAGAATTGTTTATATTGTTATTCATCACTGAATTAGATTGTAAGGGAACTTAGTTTCTGTTGTTCAAGAACTCACTACGCTCCCTTTTTTTAATTTGGCATTATTGTAAAAGTAGAATACTCACTAGGTAAAGCGAAATGCTGAGGTGACATACGGAGGAGTTGATGCTTAACTTCAATTTCCATGTGTTGATGTACTAATATGTAATCAGAATTAGTACAATCTTTGGATCATCTTAGTCGGATTTCGAGATTATAGGACTTCCTAGTCTTGTTTTGTGATTGCACGAGTTTTGCTGATATCCTACTATGATTACCCCCGCCCCCCAAAAAAATATTTAAGTTGACATATTCAGTCGAATCATATGAAACTCGGTTACTTTAGCTTATTTGAATGTCAGTTAGATCTTCTTGGATTTTGATCGAGTTATTCGTATGAGATTTTATGGAATCACAACTAAATGTCAACAGTTTGAAAAGCATGAAAGGTAAAATATAAATATTCTAACACGGACTTTGGCCCAAGCGTGAATATATGGCCTGAAAAAATTTGAACTCTAAACTTATTACTTTGGTACCACATGATATTTTGCGAGGGCAAAATCAATTGTTTTTAAAACTTAAATGCTAGATAAATGCGTAATTTTATATATAAATTAGCCTAGCCAATCGGATCCAATCTCTTTAGTTTTTTCACCTTTCAAAAAAGGTCGCTACCTTTGGCGCAAACGAGTGAATTGATTCGAAGTCACCGGTCGCTTTCTTGAGCAAATGGCTTTCACCTCCACTAACAACGGCGTACGCTTCTTCTTGCCGCTTCATATAAACTAAAAAATGTAGATAATCATTGAAGTCTTTTCCTCTCCCCTTTAGTCTTTTCGTGGATGGATGCACCCTTCTATCAAAAGTACTGCCAAGGGCTTTTAAGAATCGGAGTTATGTTACGTATCTTTCGTGTAAACAATAATAGAATTGTTACTTTATATGACGACAATCAAGTTGATACTTAGATCAAATAGGCCTATGCTTTAGCATTTGTCTAAGCGTAGAGGAATAGACACACATATCTTTATCTCAACTTTCTGTTTTGTGTAATAAAGAAGTTATTGTTGACCCGTATATGATGCTATCCATAAGTCAAGCGGGTCGGGTCAATTATTTGCCAAGATACAATATGGTGACGAGTTAGTCCATAGTCCATGTAGATTTCATGAGTAGGCAACTTGGTTATTGTTCGATGTTGCTCGATGCGGATTCCTTACTACGTGTGGTTTTTCTCCCGATCCGGCAGCGAATTCTAACTACCCAAGAGATGCGGAAGCAAAAGACTCGACGCGAGTGTTGTAATCATTGACATATGGAAACGAGCTTGTTCTCAACGGTCGGGATTGATCGAGGCACCAACAATGTTTAGTTCTAGCGCAAAGACTTGGAGAATATACAGCAACCTCTTGCGTCACACAACATAATTTGGATTGCACAAGGGAAGATGACATGAAGCATCGAAAAGTCCTAACTTGCTCCCACGACTCGATTGCATTCCAAATCCAATTGTTGATTTTGCATACCCGGTGGGGAAAGGAAAACAACATTTCCATGACAAAACGACACGCATGCACCTAAACCAAAGCAAAATCACGTTTCGAATTGAATCTCATACGTGCACAACTAGAGCTTTACTCGTCAAAATCAGAATTTTCCCCTACTAAAAATCCATTTTAGTAACTGGTCAGATGTCTCCGTTCCTCTTCCGTACTCCACTCATGAGCGTGCCCGCTCTTTCCAACTCTCTCTTCTTTCTTCTTGGGGTGGGGTTGAGGAAGGTGCGTACTTCCTTTACGACCCGTTCCAATAGGAAATTCGTACTCCCCGACAATAATTAGCATAATCTAGAACGCCGGGTCGCGCACGGTGTCCGAAATTTCAACGATTAACGCAAACGAAAGCGTTTTCAGTGATTTCGTAACCCAAAAGGGAAAAGGGAGAAAGCAAAACCTTACGTTTTTGTTAGTGGATCGGCCAGATGCGTCCGGGTCGTCTTCCCATCGCAAGTCATCGACAAAAGGAGGAGGAAGAAGGGTCGTCACCTGCTCATCGACACTACGTAACGTGATATATTTTGAGGTCTTTACCCTTTGATCTTATCAACTCACGTAGGACCGGGACATGAAAGAGATGAGTGAGGGAGGGATCTTCGGATTTGTGCGAGGACGTGAAGACAAAAGAGGAGCTCTGTGTCGATGGCTAGTGCCGAGACCTTTTAGTGGGTAGGAAATTCATATACTAACACTGCCTTGAAGGACACGGCATAACCCTCATGTTTTTTATGCAAATCTCAACTCTATGATCGAAAAAAAAAAGCTCTGGTGATCGGACTTTGATGAGACATGATCCTAATATGGTCGATTCATGTGATATAGCAATGGAAGTGATAATCGGCTCATGAACATTTGCATGTGATATCGTTTTTTTTTCGTATGTGAAAAAGGAAAAAATTATCAAAAAAATCATAAATTTATTATAATTGTGTCAATTCAATCCTAAGCCTTATTTTTTTTTTCAATCAAGTCCTAAACTTTTTGTGTTTGTACCAAGTTAGTCTATCCGGCTAATTTGTGGCCGAAAATCGCTGACATGTACTTTGACCATCATACGTGGCACGGCCGGCGTTGACATGGATAATTTTTAATAAATATAATATTCTTTTGATTTTTTTTGTCATATGTTTCTCTTTCCTTTATTCTTTCTTCCCTTCTTCCTCTGGTTAGCGAGGGCGAGGAAAACAAGAAAAAAAATACGAAAAATATTTTAAAAACTATTCACGTCAGTGCAGGCCGCACCACGTAGAATGGCACAATTGGCTAAGTGAACTGAATTGGAATAAATGCAAAAGGTTTAGGGCTTGATTGACAAAAAAAATGTTTAGGATTGAATTACACAATTGCAATAGGTTTAGGACTTTTTTGATAATTCTCCCATGGAAAAATAGATGTTTTGCCGAGGTCAGAAGGGATTTATCTACAAATAAATATGAAAGGTGCCCCTTATGATGATCGTGGTAATTTTCCCTTTTTTTTGCCTATGATTCTCGTTGCTGTGTGAAAAAGAAATATAGGAAAATTGCTGTAGAAGTCATACACGTAAGCATACACGTAAGTGCCAAGAGTATCCTAAGATTTGCTATCTATGATACTGAAAATGTATAATGATGTCAAGTGCAACTCACCAACTTTTCGGACGGTTTAGCTTTGAAAGTATTCTCGTCTAATTTGGACACGAATTGTTTATAGATGAGATCCTCTAGAAGAAAAGCTTTCAGGAAGACTTTTGTCTTGATTCGTGACTTCATCGCAATGCAGCAGTATTGGTATGTAAACTAATCTCGTGAACATGTTGGGATTGTTTCAGGAAAATTACCAAAAAAATTCTAAAATTATTAATATGTTGCTAATTCAGTCCTTAATTTTTTAGTTTGACAAATTTCGTCTTAAACCTTTTAATTATTTGCCAACGAGCCATTCCGGTCAAAATTGCCTGGAAATCGCCGACGTTAACGCTGGCCATTCTATGTGACACGCGTCGGTATTGACATAGACAATTCTTTTGCATTTCTTTTTTAAAAAATTTACGAATTTTGTATAACTTTTTCCATTTCCTTTCCTTTTCTTTTCTTTTCTTCCTCCACCGGTCGCCGTGCCTCGGCAATGGCCGACGACCAGCCACCGACGAGGATCGACCTTGCCGAGAGCCTGGCCAAAGGCCGGTCGGTTATGACTTACATGATTTATCTTTTCAAAGGAAAGCGATAAGGTACAAATAGATTATATACCCTCCTTCATTAAATTAATCACGCCTCTCTAAATTTTAAGCGTTTATGGCAATTAGGTAAGTAAAACAGGGAAACGTGATTGACTAGATGATAGTTACTCTTTAAGTTTTTCCTTTTTCTTATTGCCATTGCCAGCCCGGCCGCATAGAATTCCCTACCTCCGCCATCCCATTTGGATGGGTACCCAGCTAGCTGATCATTTATATCACGTTAGCATGCTATTGATGGCATAAACTACATTTTCTCTATTGTGGCTCTAATCAGAAAGCTAAGCTTTAGCATAATGATGGGTATGGTCCATACTAATTTGGTTTGAGAAACAAATGCAATTTTCACCGCTGGACATTCGAACAAGCATCATTTTGTGTTCGGAGGTATTGATCCAAACAATCCAAACAACCAAATACTGTCATACATAGCACTGTTCAAAGCTGCAACAGTCAACACGGAAGCTAGATGGTGAAATCATCGCGACATTCCAGATAAATACGAAGGAGTTATGTTTCAAACTGAAGAAACATGCGTCCAATTGTTCCACTATCTCATCATTGCCTGAGCAGAGATATGTCAAGCCGTCCACACTGTTTTCTCGGGCTAGACTTTTCAAAGAAGCTTGCGTAGTCTTTCAAGCATCTTGCGCTGTGGCTTGGCAATTTAAGTCGTGCTTTTGCCTACCCCAGCAAGAAGAAGCGTCGTGTTTTCTTGCGTGATATTTTGACCAAACGAATAAAATCTTGAGGTATCCCCTTGTTTATACTAACATAATCAACATTGCTATATTTTAGGACAATTTCTCTTGAGGCTCAGATTTCTTGTTTTGTTTATTTATCTTTGTCACAAGCTCGAACTCGAGTGACCATTGACTTCGGCAGAACCGAGACCTCGGCAGTGATGACAACGTTCAACTGGAGCATTAATGACTAGATATAACTTAGGTTACGTCTGCTTTGCAGGGAGACCGATCTTTTAAAGTAGAATTACATGTTTTTTAACTGCATTGTCGCGTAACATGGACTCCTAGGCAATTCGCAATGTGGTCCTTTATAAGGAGCGAGAGATTCAAGTAAAAAAGCCTTGTTTTTTATATTGGGGAGAGGAGGGTCCTTGTTTCTTTTTCTTTTTTGTCCAATTTGCACGGTTTTCTGATTCCAACTCTCGATCCAATGCACTGATTGGCTTCACTGAAAGATGGAAATTAAAACTATGCCGAAACTCTGCCCGTCCTAAGCATCCGATATAATTACTCAAACTATCAAATCACGACTGCTTTTTTGTCTGCTGTATGACCGTACTGTACAGCAAGCAAGGAAAGCAGCTGGAGAGCCCCAAAGTCCCCAACAAAGGGAAGAAGAAGAAGAAAGACAGACTGGATCGAGAAAAGCGTATTCCTCAGGAGGCAAATCAGAGTACACTCAAAATCCTCAGTTTAACATCAGAGAACAACCAACCACAGAATTTTGATATACTTATGCACACACAAGAACTCCAAGCCGTAGTAATTTTCAGCTGAAGCGGTAAAGATTAGTTATCGGACACTTGACCCAGATTTCAAGATTTTCTCTTCTGCCAAATCTACTTATTCCATGCAAAAGATCTGAGCGAAACGTCGAATCAGCTGATGACGCAGGCATTTGGATCCTCTTCTACACTTACGTATCCTCCATAGTAGTACGTGGGTGGCGGGGGAGGAGGTTGATAATACCCGTAGTAGGGCGAGGGTAGTGGAGGAGGAGGTCTATAAAACCCGTATGGAATCGGGTAGACTGTGGGCGGATCGGGCTTCGCGGCTTTCGGCTGCTCATTCTTGTTGCCCTTGTTATCTTCCTTCTTCTTGTCCGGACCGTCTTTCTTCTTGTCGTCCTTCTTCTCCTCTTTGGCTGGTCCGACCGAGACTATCTCCGTGGGAAACTGCTTCCTCAGCTTCTCCGCGAGCTTTACCGGATCCATACCTCCGGCCACCGTCAGCTTCTTGTCCTTCATGTCCATGGCGATCGACTCGACCCCTGCACATAAGCAACGAGTTTCACACTCTGTTTTGACTAGGTTAACTTAACTGCAGAAATTAAGATCTGGGTTTTGTTCTCTCTGTAGAAATAGAGAGACGGGTGACAAAAAAGGTGATCTGATTGATACCTGCAAATCCAGAGGCTATCTTCATGGCCTTCTTCTTCTCCTTGTCATCATGCAAGTCCAGCTTCAGCACCGCTTTCTGTCATCAAAACAAAAAGCAGAGCAACGTCAAAATAAACCCCCTTTTAGCCCAATAAGGACCCTTCCTCTTCAGCCACTACCAGCCACTACAAAGTGAAAGTCCTAGACCACAAAAGAAAGGTTAAAGGGAACAAGAATCAGATACTCGATTCCGACTATATACGGAACATCTGAGGGCGAGAGCTTACCAGCATGTTTTTGCACGTGTGTCGAATTCGACAGCAACGATATCTGTGTATTTCACGCAAACGGAAATCTCAAAGAGAAAGATCTAAGAATTCTGCCGGCTTTTTCTCTTCTCTTCTCGTATAAGCAGAGAGAGAAGAGAAAGAGAAGTGAACCAGTCGAGCAGAGGAAGAAGCGAATGAGTGTGGGTGACGGCAATCTTGGGTAAATATACTAGATCTAGTCAACCAGAGTCAAATTCGAGCCTAAGCCAAAGATATGCAACTGTTAGTAGTCTGATCTCGCACGACCGAGCATGACAGCTCGCAGCTTCAACTAAACGTAATCGTTTCAAGCTACTCGACATTTGCTTGGGCCCGGAAAGAGATAGTTGCGAAAAAGAATTTGGCCTTTTTCGCAGTTTCAAAGAAGCTGCCTGAGGCAAAACATCAATGCAAGAACGGTACAAGGAAGCGCTCGGGGTAGGAAACCGCTGTTCTGGTGCGTTGATTCGTCTTTCAATCATGCGTCGAGGGGGAATGGCAGAATACGAAAAGAGAATAAGAAAATAGGAGAAATCACTTGTTGAGGAAGGGCGGAGATTGGATCGGTGGAAAAACGGTACAAGGAAGCTCTCGTGGTTGGTCTGATGGCGATTTTGATTGCCCCACCCACCCTCCACCACTTGCCAATATTTATGTACAATCTGTACGAAGTACATTCTTCAGATCATCTTAGTTGGATTGTAGGATTATAGGACTTATAGCTCTTGTTTTGTGATTACCCAAGTTTTGCTGATACCAAACTATGAGATTCGACTTAGTATGGCCTATACGGTCAAATCATACAAGACTCGACTCGTTTCTCGCGAAAACATGTTGTCTGCTTGATGTAACAACTATAGTGCTTTACTGCAATGCAATGGACGGCGCAGTTAACAATTCATTACTAAACCTGCAGTGCCTCGAAATTAAGTAAATTGACTTATGTCACTAAAGCTTGCTTGATTAAATATGGGTAATGGATCCTTGGGGAAAAAAGGGTTTGAAATGGATAACGCAATAAGAATGGGCAACTCACTAACCACGGCCCACGGCTCGTTCTCACCACTTTCTATAGATTAATACGATGGATAATCATTGAAGTTTTTCCCCTCCCGCTTAATCTTTTAGTTAATGCTCCCTTCTTTCAAACCTAACATTTTTCTCAGTGGATCAATCAAACACATGTGGGTCGGGTTCCCATCGCAAGTCATCAATTTCTTGAGTGGGCAAAAGGAGAAGGAAGAAGGTCATCACTTGCTCATCGATACTCCATATTCGAACTTAAGGATTGCAATCAAGTCATCAAACCCTTAATCTAAGTTTCTTTTTGGCCATTGATCTTATCAACTTACGTCGGATTGGGACATGAATGAGATGAGGAGGAATCTTAGAATGGGGGAAGGACACGAAGACAAAAAAGGAGCTGTGTGTCGTTGACTAGTGCGAAGTGGTTTTGGCACGTCAACATTCCAAATACTGATGGCCTTTAAGGACAAGGCAATAACCCTAATGTTTTATGACGCCATTCGCCACGCACCATCCATGAATGGAATTTGATGAGATCGGTACTATGGTCGAGACATGTGCTGTAGCAATGGAAGTGATAGGCTCAAAAGTTTCAAGATTTCAAGAGCAACCTGCCAACTTCTGGACATTTACTTTTGAAAAATATTATATTCTAATTTGGACATGGACTGTATCCGGACCAGATCCTTAGTCCTATTGGACGAATCTCCATGGGTTTCATACCATCACAAACCATAAAGTGATTGTGAAATGATTAAGATTTGTCGAGAGATCAACGGAGATACTAAGCAGTGTAGAGAATCCTTATCCCCATGTATCTAGCACCCCTTTTATCTCTTGGTTAGCAATGCGCGATAGATAGGCTTACTACCAAAAATAGATTAATCAAATGGCACATACAAGTCTCTCCTATCTGTTGTCTGTGCATCGTGGGGCTGGAAGACAGAGGCCACTTAGTTTTTGGTTGTTCCGTTTCGACGAAAGTATGGACTGTTGTGTTGCAGTTGAATCTTATTTCTCGAGGACCCGTTGATTGGCATTCCTGAAGTGGCTTGAGCTGTTTGTGCTTCTGAAGGAAAATCATCTGCTTGTTTCTTGCATAACCTTTCATGGAATGCGAATTTGTATCTCATTTGGATAACTAGGAACAAATACATGCATGATTCTTCTTTCGTTGTAATTACTGATAGGGCTGAACAGAGGGGAAAATAACGCGATTGCCTTGAGGTTTTAGAAAGAAGGTGAGTGGTTACACTCATAGGAATCTTTGAGGTTAGAAAGAAGGTAAGGCTGCTCACGCTTCTCTTGTTCCTTCGCAATAAACTAAAGCTTATTGAGAAAAACTACGCAAGCTCGATGACGTGAGAGATTATGACCTCAAAGCAATAACCGAGACAAGTATTAATCTAGAAGAAGTCGGGTCCAATTCAAATAACGAGTCCACCTAACTATTTGCCCCACCAAAATGTCAAAAGAACGTGCCTTCTTCCTATGTTGTGACCATGAACGAGGCTTGCATCTTTTCTTTATTGATAGGTTGAGAGAAAATCACCATAGCTACTCTGGCCAAATGATATGAAAGCATTTCCTTCTCATCCATGCATACTAAAAGGTGCAACAAGAAGCCTTAAAGGTCCAAACTTCCCTTGTCACACTCACAAAGTCGACGTCGAAGATAAACAAAAAGATGCATCACGGGACATTGAGCATCATAAAACTTAGGCTTTAACATGTTCATCAGAACACATTTCGTTCCAGGAACACTCTTCTAACGAAAACCTAGGAATAATAATACGAGGGCGGTGCCGATGGTGGATAATAATAAGAAGGAGGTGGGTATGGTGGGTAACCGTAACAGTGGTAAGCTACGTGTTCCGGGTAAGGATTGTTTGGGCTGTCGATGTTGGCGTCAGGTTTAGGCTTTTCAGCTTTGGGCTCCTTCGGGCCCAGGTACTCGATGTCCGTGTCAAATCGCTTTCTCAAGCTTTCAACTAACTGTACTGGGTCCATGTCCCCGATCACCGTCACTTTCTTCTTGTCCATGTCCACGGCCACCGATTGTATCCCTGCGAGCCACTTAAGCTTCGTTAAATGCAAACATGGTAGAGTATAAAATAAGCTGATAAAGAGCCATGCATTCTAACTGAAACTTCAACCCTAGTTTCAACCGCGAAGCTCGAGATCTGAGATTCTGTGGGGTACCTTCATATGCAGAGATTATCTTCATGGCCTTCTTCCTTTCCCTTTCGTTGCCCCACTCCACCCTCAGAACAGCTTTCTGTTCCAAGGCAAAGATCGCAACGACGAATAAATCTAACGATGTTCTTGTTTTTCCGTTTCGGACCACTGATAGAAAAGTTACGAGGAAAGCAAAAAGGAAAGACTCAAGCTTATGAGGTGACGTGGGAATAAAGATCCTGACCTGCATTGTTTGGCCGAGCTCGTGAAGCGGATTAAAGAAAGTAAGCGTGCTTTAGCTCTTTTTCGCGAGAAGAGCAATGAACTGAGTTTGAGTAGGAGAAGAGAAGTGTGAATGGAAGTGCGATAGGAATCTTTGGGAAAGCGATGGGGTTTTTAATGAGGGAAAATCTTGTTGACCCCAGTCAAGCGAAAAATACTAGTCAAATTTGATGGACTTGTGCCACGAATTCAAATCAGCTCAGTCCAGTTCGCATCCATTTGAGTGTTTAAGGCAAGACAGCAGTCAAACGAGTTGCTTGTTGCATACACGAGAATCGTAAAGACTTCGCGATTTTTTAAATAAAGTTTATTTGTAATTTAATTATACCGATTTTGAGGAATTGAGGTCTTTGTCATGCAATCTCAAAAACATGCTTCTCATGAGCTAAAATATCCTGTGTCGTTTGAATATAGGATTTCTATATTTTTCATATACATGTAATCTTACTCCACTTATTAATTTAAGTTTTTAGATGTACTTTTAAACATGGTATCTAACTTAAGCTTTAACGTCTTAATTAGAAATTAATTTTAAGTGGGAACTGTGCATTCGCAATCTATTGGTTAACAGATTGAATGATATAAGATAAGGAGCGCTGCTCTTTAAACATTTGCTTCTTAAGATTCTCTCTTGTCGATTTTAAATGGTTTTCTGCTGTAAATAAATGGTTTTAAAAGAGGAGTTAGGCGACAAAAATCCTTAAACGGCGGGTTGAGTTTGCGAATGCACCTTCGTGGAAGCTGCCTCCAGATGCATGCCATTTCGATTATTTTGCCGGAACACTAGGTCGCTCTCTAGGCTTCTTAACTACTTATTCATTTGAATTCAGATGCAGCTCTTTTAAATTACAGTATTTCCCGAAGCTACCTGTCAGAGCTCCAGATCTGGCTTGGAGACCGCTTCTGTGTACTTGATTGAGATCTTGCTTTTTATCAAGCAGTTACACTTTATAATTATCTCTTCAATCTATTGCTTGCAATTTGATCCAGTAGATTCAAAGACAATCAGTGTGGCTACTCAAGCGGATCATACCGAACCATGCACTTTATAATTATCTCTTGGTTAGCAGTGCGCGATAGGCTTGGTATCAAACATAGATTAATCAAACTGCATATGCAAGTCTCTGCTATCTGCTGTTGTCCGTGCAACGAGGGGCTGGAAGACAAAGATCACTTTGTTTTTTGGGTTGTTCAGTTCCGACAAAAGTGTTGGGCTGTTGGTTGCAATGGAGCCTTATTTCTCGAAGACCTGTTGACTGGAATTATGAGGTGGGTTCGGCTGTTTCTGCTTCCAAAGGAAGATCATTTCCTTGTTTCCTGCTTGAAAGCTTTCATGGTGTGCGGATCTGAATCATTTGCTTGTTTCTGATGCGAATGTACTAATGTCGAGAGGAGTAAAACGGCTGTTAGGGGGAGGTAACGTGATTGTCTTCAGGTTAGGAGAAAGGTAAATGGTGATACTTGTGGAGATCATCATTGTAATTGGGATCTAGCTTACCTGTGATTAGCTTCTTGAGCCTCTAGCTGGCTGCCTCACGTGCTCTTGTTCCTTTGCAATAAACTAAACTTAATTTGACCTCGGAGTATTCCCAATGTGTTGAATCCACCACCCCTGAATTGGGTTTTAAAGGAATTGAGTTTCTAACTTAAGGTGCTCCCTTTCTTATTAGGCAATCTTGTAAAGTGGAATACTTAATGCCCTCTAGCTAAAACGAAATGCCGAGATGAAGAGTGAAATACGTTGATGCTTGGTTTCAATATTCATTTATAGATGTACGAATATATAATTTGGATTATCTTTGAATAATCTTAATTAGTTGGATTTTAGGATTATAAGACTTCTTGGTCTTCTTTTGCGATTACATGAGTTTTGTTGATTTCGGATTATGATAAAGCAACCCCCCCCCCCCAAAAATAAAAAATAAAAAAAGACACATTCACACGCCAGAAAAGAACATTAATTGGCCTATGTGATCGAATCACATGTGACTCGACTTGTTCGTAGTTACTTTAGCTTACTTGATTAATCATGGGTAATAGATCCTTTGGAAAAGAAGGGTTTGAGATGGAATAATACAATGAGAATGGGCAACTTTTGGTTGTTTGACTCTCAAGTCAGATCCTTTCACCTTTTGGTCGGGTGAATTAGATCCAACCTCTTTGGGTTTTCACCTTTCAGAAAGGGTCGCTCTCTTTGGCCAAAGAAGAGAATTAATTACAAACAATCGGTCGCTTTCTTGAGAAAATGGCTTTTCATCTCCACTAACAACGGCCCACGCTTGTTCTTTCCGCTTTATATAAGCTAAAAATGTAGATAATCATTGAAGTTTTTCCTCTCCTAGTTAATCTTTCACTGAATTATATATCTGGCTCATAAGAGATGAAGAAGCAAAAGACCAGACGTGCGTGTTGTAACCTTGATATATGTAAATGAATTTGATAACAACGATGGAAATTTGTTGAGATATTGGATAAAAACACTACTCGAGAAAGAAGATTTTGATCCGACTTTGGTTCCAACATATGTCACGAAACATAATTTGCATTGTGCAAGGAAAAATGACATGGAGCATTGAATAGTCCTAATTTGCTCAAAGGATTATCAGACTGTTGCCTTGTATACCGGCAGGGAAAGCAACTTTTTCATAATAAAATGAAACGTACGCACCTAAACAAAAGTAAATCACGTCCCCTCCCAAACCTAAAGATTGAATCTCACACGTGCATAGTATGAGCTTTTGCCTGTCTAATTTTCTCAACAGAAAATCCTTTTTAATAATTGGGCCGTAGCCCACTTATAAACGTGCCATCTTTTTTCCGACCGTCTCTCTTCCTTTTCGACCAATTCCAATCTAGAAGTCGGCCACCTCCACAAATTAATATAATCTAGAATGCTGGGTCACGCAATGTATGAAATTTCAACGGAATCTAACAAGCTTTCGTAAACCCAAAAGCGAAAAACGAGAAAACCTTACGTTTTCGCTAATGGATCATTCAAACACGCCAGGGTCTTTTTCCCATCACGAGTCATCAAATACGTCATCACTTGCTCATTCGATGTTTTATATTCAAAACATAAGGGCTGCTTCAGCCTTTGATCTTATCAACCTTACGTAGGATTCAGACGTGGATGAGATGACGAAGTGTCGTAGGTATGCGGTTGGTCGTGAAGACAAAAAAAGAAGCTAGCTCTGTGTCGTTGGCTAGCGCCTGGCGCTTTTTGGTCGGTCAAAAATTCCAAATGCTAGCAGTAGTAGTGCCTTTAAGGGCGCGGCAACAACCCTAATGTTTGATGTCGCCACTGGCCACGCACCATCCATTGATGGACTCTGATGAGACAAGATCCTAATATGGTCGAGAAATGTGGTATTGCGATGGAAGTGATAATCAGCTCATAAACATTTGCATGAGATACCTTCTGTTTTCTACGTGGAAAAAGAGATGCTTTGTGGTGTTATTGAGCCTAATCCCTGTGGTCCTGATAGAGTTACTTGGAAGCTGACTGCCTCAGGAGACTTCTCAGTCGGTAGTGCATGGAATGCTTTGGGAGCTAAGGGTGTGAAGGTGCCTTGGTGGAGATTGAGTTGGTGCAGCCCTAGTATACCAAAGAGCCGACTTTATCTCTTGGTTAGTAATGCGTGATAGGTTTGATACCAAAGATAGATTAATCAAATGGCGTGTGCAAGTCTGTCCTATCTGTTGTCTATGCAAAATGTCGGGTTGGAAGGTAGAGACCACTTGTTTTTTTGGTTGTTCCATTTCGATAAAACTGTGGACTGTTATGTTGCAATTAAAACCGTATTTCTCGAGGACCCGTTGACTAGAATTTTAAGGTGGCTCAATGACGCAACGGTCAGTGAGTAATTTAAGCAAAACCTTGCTTAGAGAGAGAAATCCTGAAATTCAAAATTGATGATAATGTTCTGTTCTTTTCAAAAAAAACCCTAAAACAAGCTTATATATCCCTAAACCAAACCCTACTAGGACTATAAAGCATAAAATATTAAAATTACAAAACTGCCCTTAAAATTAAAATCCATAAAAAATATTAAAATAATAGAAAAATCCATGTAAACGATCTCGAATCGCTAAAATACATCGTTAGTCACAGCCAAAGACAGTGAGTTGTGTTCAGACCGTCGTTTCGTTTCAAACGACCGAATTTGAGCCTGATCCGATGTCGTCAACTGGGTCCGCCAATTCTAGTCGCATCACCGTTTCGCCTTCCGTTTGGACTTCTGTCTGTCCAACTGGTCTAGAAACGCACCACTAATAGATTCTGCATCACTCGAGCTGTTTTTGTTTCTGAACGAAAATCATTTCCTTGTTTGTTGTTTTAGCTTTCATGGAATGTGTACTTGTGTCGCATTTGGATTACTAGGAACAAACGCCTTCATGAACATGAATCTGCTTTCATTGTAATTACTGATATGATTACAAAGAGGATTAAAACAGCTGTTAGGGGGAGGTAACGCGATTGTCTTGAGGTTAGGAAAGAGGTATATGGTGATACTTGTAGAAATCTTTATTGTGATTGGGATCTAGCTTACCGGTGTTTGAGCTTCTTAAGCATCTAGCCGACCGCTCAGTTTGCTCTTGTTCCCCTGCAATAAACTAAAGCTTACCGAGAAAAACTACGCAAGCTTGATGACGAGAGAGAGATTACGACCTCAGAGCAATAACCGAGAAAAGTTTTGAACTAGAAGAAGTCGTGTCCAATTCGAATAATGAGTCCACCTAACTATTTGCCCCCACCGCGACGTCATAAGAAGGTGCATTCATCTAGAGCAACTTTTTGTTCCATGACAAAGATCACAACACGACATATAAATCTCAATGATGTTGCTTGTTTTCGTTTGTTTCGGACCCCATGGAGAAATGGTACAAGGAACACGAAAAGGGAGACCCAAGGCTGATAGGCGACGTGGACATAAAGAAGATAGATGCTTTGTGGTGTTATTGAGCCTAATCCCTGTGGCCCTGATAGAGTTACTTGGAAGCTGACTGCCTCAGGAGAATTCTCAGTCGGTAGTGCCAGGAATGCTTTGGGAGCTAAGGGTGTGAAGGTGCCTTGGTGGAGACTGAGTTGGTGCAGCCCTAGTATACCAAAGAACCGACTTTACCTCTTGGTTAGTAAAACGTGATAGGCTTGCTACCAAAGATAGATTAATCAAATGGCGTATGCGAGTCTGTCCTATCTGTTGTCTATGCAAAATGTGGGGCTGGAAGGTAGAGACCACTGCTTTTTTTGTTTGTTCCGTTTCGATAAAACTGTGGACTGTTATGTTGCAATTAAAACCGTATTTCTCGAGGACCCATTCGTGAAGTGGGTTTAAAGAAGTGAGCATGCTTTTGCTCTTTGCAAGAAGAGGAATGGAATGAGTTGAGTAGAAGAAGAGAAGTGCGAATAGAATTTTGCTAGGAATCTTGGGAAAGCGATGGGGCTGCTGTAATAGTGGAGGAACCAGTTGACCCGAGTCAAGACAAAAATGTTAGTCAAATTGATGGAATTATACCACGAACTTCAAATCCCGTCAGTCTTGCTCGCGTCCGCCGGTGGTCCACTCCACATAGGAGTGGAACAAGTTGCTTCATGCGTACAAAAGAAACGATAATACTTCCCTATTTTTTTTTGAAAAAAATATAGTTCATTTATGATTATGATTATACCGATTTTGAGACTTCGAGGTTCCAATTTCAAGGGTAAAAATGTCGATAAAGTTGCCGTGCAATCTGGAAAATACATCGAATTATTCCACATCGTTTCACTGTGAGATTTATATGCGTTATATATGTATAATCTCCCTTTACCTGTTAACTTTTTAAGTGTTGAAGTATTCTCTCACATCTTTTGACAACCGGGCTCTTCTAATTCATGTGATCTTAATACACCTATCGATTTAAGCTTTTGAGTTGGATTTCCTAATATGGTACTAGAGTCAGTGTTATCCATTTCTCGAATACGAGTCTTGAATGATCTTTATAAGATTTCAGGGTCAAGTTCTGTCCCGTTTATTTGTTGTATGCGTCCACCACTTTTTCAATTAATAAGAAATTAATTCAAGTGGGTATTTTGGCAGATTAAAATATAGATAAATAGTTGCTTCATAATCTTCTCTCTTGTCGATTTTGATCGGTTTTCCGTTATAAATAAATCCTTTTAACAAGGACAACAGACGAAAAAAAACCTCAAACAGAGGCTCAGTTAGTGTATGAACCTTCGAGGAAGCTGCCTCCCACGCATGTTGTTTGGAACATTTCCCTTAACGCTAGGTCCCTCATTAGGGTTTTTTTTTTTTTGTTTTTTGCCTAACAACACCTTGTTTATATTATATCATTTCATGCGCAGCTCTTTTAAATCTCAATATCTCCCGAAGCTATGTGTACGAACTCCAAATCTGGCTTGGAGACCGCCTTCTGCGTACTCAACTCATAAAAATGTAATCTTTGCTAGTCAGGCCGATCGCACCAAACCAAACAGTATATTAAAATCCATGCCAAGGGTAGGGCAGAGCGATACGGGTGAAAGCAGTACAAGTAGAATTCAAAGCACTTGCGAAGTCCACATAGCCGTGAACATATTCCTACTGAGGATATTAACCATAGTAGCCCCCGGACGGCAGCCAGGACTACCCCCAATTGGAAGGATAGGAGTGATACGGGGGTCCGTTCGCTGTGTAGTAACTGTTGTCACCTAAGTATGGCGGCGCAGTCGGCCTCCAATAGTAAGGATCGGGGGGATGGTATGGGTAGGGTGGAGGAGGCACTCCTTGCGGGGTCTCGACCACCACCGGGGTCTCCGTCTTCATGAAGATGATGTCCGTCTTCGGTAAATGCTTTCTCATCTTAATCGCGAGCTGTACGGGATCCATGTTCCCGACCACCGTCAGTCGCTTGTTCTCGTCGTCCACAGTGAATGATTCTACTTCTGCAGAGTCAAATGAAAAAAATACGTACTCAAAGCGTTTACTTATTGCCATTTAGAATGGACAATATGCAAGTCGAGGCACCTTCGTTCTGGGAGACCATCTTGATGGCCTTCTTCTTCTTGCTCTCGCTGGACCAATCCACTTGGAGGATAACTTTCTGCGCCAAAACCAAAACCATATCGACGTGACAAAGAAACCCTAAATAAAAAATTACCGTAACTTTACTTCCCATATCAAAGTAACCTCTCTGACCATAAAAAAGAAATATGCGAAAGTGTCGTCCTCAAGTTTCAAAACCTACAATTACCATCCCCGTCTTTTACGGTAAACTTCGTGGCGCGTCTCTCACCCACCCACACGTAATTTCATAGCGAACGCAATTCGTTGCGAACATGTTTGGACGATTAATTAAACCCAACCCGACCCAGACCCTCCATATCTCAAAGAAGGACACTTCACCGGCATGGTTTTCGCTGGAGTTTCGAAGCGGATAGAAGAGGATTTCTGCTCTCTCTTCTCTCGCTCGTCTAGCTTGCAGAAGAGCACGTGAAACTCTCAAGTTTGATGGGAATGTGTTGAAGGATATCGAGTGCCTTTATAGAGAGGCCTAAGCGACTATTCTCCTAGGTCCAGCACTAAGTCAAGCGGCAAATAGTAATGAAAAGGAAAAAATTGGGCGCCAGAAAAAAATTAAAAATCCACTCGGCCTCGGCTCACGGATCCCCCTATCGTGGGTGGGGTCCTCGTCGTCATCTTATCTATGCATCACGTCACGATGGTGATGTCATCTCCCTATCGAGGGTGGGGTCGTCGTCGTCGTTTGTGCGTTTGCCGGTGGGATAGATCAAAAATCAATCACGGGTCTATTGTTGTACAAACAATGTGCGTTTGCTGGTGGGATCGAGGTTGACAAGTGTCCATGCGATATTCGTTATGAGTTGGCAAATAATTGAATCGAACCATACATCGAGAAATAGTTTATGTGCGACGTTGGACCCCCACCGTATGATGTGGTTTTTTGTGCAATTCCTGCATCGATTGGTTTAGTCCTGGCCGCCCTTAAAAGCATATGTCTAATTAATGTATTGCCACTAGTGGGGAAGACATAAGACGGGGGACATCGTTTAAAAAGTTTTGAACTTTTTATTATAGTGTGGCCAGTTGAGTCTTATATTTTTTTTAATTTGATCAATTTAGTTATAAATCTTTTACCAATGGTGTCTTTTCACACCGATTTTGGCTAAAAATCGTTAACGTGGCAATCTAGGACGATCGACGCTGACATAGATGATCTTTGCAATTTTTTTAAATTTTTTGAATGTTTTGTTTTTTTCTCTATTTCCCTTCATTGGTCGTCAGGGCCTCAGCGATGGCCAATGGAGGTCATAAGGGCTACGAAGCAAAGGAAAATAGAAAAAAAAAAGAGGAAAAAAGAAAATTTCAAAATTTGCAAAAATTATCTATGTTAGTACCGGCTGTGCCACATAAAATGACTGCCGTCTACGTTGGCGATTTCCAATCAAATTTGACTGGAAAGACTACATCAACAAATCGTCAAAAAGTTTAAGACTAAATTGAGAAAATTGAAAAATTTATAACTGAATTGACCGCCGCATATTAAGTTTATGATTTTTTGAACAGTTATCCCCGATCAATATTCAATGCGCGTAAAATGAAACTATTTGATATTTTTTGGTTACTCATCATAATTGTGGTTTTTTTGCTTTTAATTCACTGGAGTTGTAATTTACATCATGTTTCAACAATTTAACTATCTTGATGGTTTAACTTATCACGGTGCTGATTAAATCACGTTACAATGAGATTAAAGAGTCGCAAGCACGGTCTAACCGATGGAAGTATATGGATCAGCGATTGCAACATCAACATGAAGTTTATTATTTTTTTTTTTTGCTTGTATTAGGCTCTATCTACATGGATTTATTATTTTCAATATCAACAATTTCCCTAAGAAAAGTGTATATCGCTTTCAATTAGATAGGGAGGGACATTAATCAAACGTATCCACATATATTCGTTTTTTGTAAAAAAAAATTAATAAAAGTTTAGAGTAGAGTGGCCTAGGGGCAGAAGTGAGTAGGTGATTGGAGAACCATGGTTATGCATGGTATTTTTTTTCTCTAAGAATCTCTCTCTAATTACTTGCTTTTTCACAATGAATTTGTTTATGATGTGATGAGTTTTTGTAGAGGTATAAGAGAGAAAGGGCCTAGAAGGACTTTTCCTATTATATATGAATCATGCACGATGGATGTGCTTCTAGAATGTGTGGTCATTACCTACCGAGGTTTGCACACTAGGGTGAATAAATAGAAAATAGCAACTACATAATAAAGTGTGTGCGAATGGGGAGTCTTTATAAAAATTAATCGTATTTTAATTATCTTTTTTTATTTAATTGGGTAATTTGAGAATGTCAGTAAAAGCGAGAGAAAACCCGCTTTTCGCTTGACAAAGACAGACTCGCGGGCACGCGCTACGAGTATGTGAAATTAAGTCTTGATGTATGCGGAATAAAAACGAGTCATTAAGGCTGCACATGGCAACCATTCTGCACCAAAAAATAGATTCTACTCATAAATAATTTTTTTTTATTCCATGCCCAAAAACAATTTTTAAGTATTTGAAGGCGTTTAGTAATTGCCCAAAATTTATATTTTTAGAATAGAAAATGAACATAAATGTGTTTGGTAACTACACACAATTTCATTTTATTAATAATATTTTAAATTTTTTAATATTTCTTTCTTTTCCTTCCCTTCCTTGGCCATGGCTGGTCACCGGCGCCGGCGACTAGCCACAGGCCAGGGTCAGCAAGGGCGTCGCAACCCTCGCCGCCGCCCTCGCCGGTCGCAACAACAAGGTCGACCTCGCCTTGGCTGGGCGAGGCCTCGCCATAGCAGCCGCGAGCTGCCCTCGTCGGCCCTGGCCTGTGGCCGATCGCTGGTTGCAGGCAGGTGGCAGGCAGCAAGCCGAAGAACAACAACAAACCAAAAAAAAAAGAATCAGAAATGAAAAAATTGTTCTTGAATCAATAAACTACTTTTTTTTGCTTCTTAATTATGTTTCAAAACTGATTCTGAAAATAATTTTTTGCAAAATTGTGCCCGAGCATAAAAAATTTAATAAACGGATTTCTGTTTTCAAATTGATTCTGAGAACAAATGAACAGAAATTTTTATTATTTGGCAAATTGCCAAACGGGTCCTAAATATAAGAGCGGGTAGTAATTTTGTAGCAGCGGGTGGTTACTCGACGGAGCGATAAGAGGAAAAGAAAAAAAAAATTACAACGATCGACTCTATCTGTTAACTTTCTTATACTTGGGTATGGGTAAATCCTAAAAAGTGAGACCAAAATTCAATTTTCTAGTCAAAAGATTCCCTTCATCACTCTCTGAAGAACGGTCCAATTTGGTCGGTCGGGCCCATTGGAGAAAGCACTGATCCCCGGAGAAAATTTCCTCAATCACGTGTTCTCCTTGTGGCCCTATATTTGACATATTTGATTGGAGATGATAAAGAGACCTCTTTTTCTAAGTTATGATTATTAGCTCCCTTTGCTGATGTTTTAGCTAATGTATATCCTCAAAAGAGTCGTGTGTGACTCTGCTATAGGCAATTGTAGCAAAGTCGAGGGACGCGAGACCTTTGTTATGTCTTCAGAGGCGATCGCTAGTCAGGGCAAGCTAGTGTTTAGGCTTGAGAGGCCCGACCGGCAAATGGCGGGTTCGGATGAAGTCATTATGTGAAGAAGGCCTGAGCAGCCCGACTTTGGTCCGGGGCAAGAAGTTTATATGTAATATTTGCGTCATGGGCGGGTTGCGCAACACATTAGGCTCGACCTTTGTTGAAGTCAAAAGGTAACCGGCTAGCCTTTAATGGGTCATCTTCAAATGAGAAAATTAATTTCTAGCTGGGCTTGGAGAAGTTGGTCCGAGCCCACATAGCTTCCAGCAAAGTCGAGGGACGCGAGACACTTGTCATGTCTTCAGAGGTGATCGACGGCCAAGCGAGCTTGTGTCCAACCCTAAGAGGTTCGACCGACAAATGGCGGGTTCGGATAACGTCCTCATGTGACCTGACCAGCCCAATCTTGGTCCGGGGGAAGAAGTTTATATGAAATAATGTCATGGGCGGGTTGCACAATACGTTAGGCCCGACCTTTGTCGAAAGTCCAAGGGTCGTAACCGGGCCGGCCTTCAATGGGCCTTCCCCAAGTGAGGAAACCAACTTTTAGTTGGGCCTGGAAGTTGGTCCAAGAGCCTACGTGACGCATCGTCATGCGACGCACGGGATTTGATTTTTTACCCGAACATAGAACGTTCCAAAGCCTCCACGTGGGGCTGCCTCGAAAGAAATGGATTTGCAAAGAGATCGTTCAATCTGCTTTATCAGAACAACAAATCTCGGCTCGATCTCTTCGGATATCTAATCGCCAGTACACCAATCGGCCCAAATGTAGCAATGGCAGCTCTTTTTGGCTATGGATCGCGACCGAATGCTATCGAAACACACGCTTCTTTTGCCCACTATTCATCCTAGCCAATTGCCGTACCCAAAATAGACAATGAATTGTCGTGAGCACAATTTGGGTGATTGATTTGAGTAGTTGGAAAACGTACTAGGTGATGACAAAAGGATATACTTGCTTGAATCCATTGTCTTGAAAGTCGGAACTGGTTCAATCAAGTCTCGACCCAATCTCTTGGCCTTTTCTTTCGTTTCGATTTGGACGGGTTTAATTCGATTTACCACGCATCCATTTTCGATGTCCGGTCATATGAAGCTTGTTTTTAATAATAGCCCCGTGATCATGCACAACATCAGCACGATCAACTTGGTGAATGAAGGATTGATTCCAAAAAAAAAGGAGTCTATTTGTCCACGAGAGGAAATGGGTTTTCACGAGTCTTTGAGGATTCGGCGACCGTCGGATCAATATGAAAGTCATTCCGATTCGTTGATTTGGAATTTTTCTAGATTTTTAAATATTACGATATAACGTATAAAATTTGCGAGGAAATGAATACGATTGATTAAGGTAAATGATATAAATGGTTCTTGGATTTTGATCCAATATGCATTGTGGCTCATGAACTTTAAATTTATTTAATATGATCCATAAACTTTAACTCAGTGTGTAATGTCGTCACTATACTTAAAATTTGTTCAATATGATTCTAGATATTTTGGTATGTGTTCAATTTAGTCTCTATATTATATGAAAATATTTAATATTGTCCACGAATTTGAATTAATAGAATGACAACTAAATTGAATATGTATCAAAAGTCTATGAATTATATTGTATAAAGTAAAAGATTAGCAATGACATTACACATTGAATTAAAATTTATAGATCATATTGAATAAATTCAAAATTGAAAGACCTCGTTATACGTTGGGTCGAGACCGATCTTCTCGAAACGGAAAAAATATCTGTCCCTTTTCGCTTGGAGCAGGCCCCACGGAAAATATCTCAGAGGAGATTGTGGCGTTCGGGGATGGGGGGCCATCACGTGGCGGTTGTTGATTGGTCACCGGAATCTGAGACCGTGGGCGGGGATGACATGAGGCGGAAGGGTTGGGATGCCGGCCACGTATCCACTTCTGATTGGCCATGAGTGCGGGACTTCACTTCGCTCTACCCCTTCCCGTTTCGGTTCCCTTTTCCGTTACCCACCGAAGTTGGCTTCCGAGGTGGAATCGCCTGCTTCCCTATCCACGCTACTCCCTCATCATACTCCTTCTCATTGGTTCTAATTTCAGTTTTGCATGTCTCTATCGATCGACAAATACCAAATGGCATGTCCCTCTTGATTAGAAAAATCATGAGAGCTTTGCTGCTTCGATGAGGTCGATATGACAAAAGTAGAAGTTTGGTTTATTTCGTAAAAAACGAATTATTTTTAAAATATTTTTTCTAAAAACGGTTGCTTATGTTGCTTGAAATAATTAGTCAATGAAAAATATTTTTCATTATCGACAATAATTGACATTTAAATAATTGCATCAATGATGAATATTTTTTTCATTCATTCATTTTTGTAAACGATACAAATATTTATTTTTAAGAAAATATTTTTCAAATAATTCATTTTTTATTAAACAAACGCACTAAATATTGATTTAAGTAGTTAAATCTATATGATTTTCTTGCTCATTGAAAGAAGCCTCTTACTTTTGATTCCATTTTTCGCCTGCTTCTAATGCGTATGTACCGTGTAATTTTGGCACTTCCTTTTTGTAACCAAGAAGAATGTTAAGAAGCATTTTAAGCTCTTTGGAGCCACTTTTTAAGTCCGCACGACTTTGACCATAAATATTTTGCATTTGTCTCTCATTTGATTGTCGAAGGGGGTTTGCAGCATGAATTTGCTCATAAATTTCTTCTTTCTAGTTTTTTCGTTATGTATGCATTTTGCGCGAATCTAAATGTATATAATTCGAAAGTAGCATTCCCATAGTTAGGAGACTGAAAAATCGCAGTTCGGAAGCTTCGATTTGTTGTATTGAATGGTCAATGGATTTCAATCCTCCACTGAGCGAAGGAGTTCATAGCAAGCGCATTAATCAGAGCGAAAATGAATTTAAGGAAATCATTGTAAATTCTAAAATAAATTATCAGATGAACCTTTTATCGAGCGAAGAATGGTGATAATCTCGAACGTTGACGGGTTCTTTCAAAATCAAATCAATCACGATGAACAGATTACAAATCGGATTAAGTGTAATTGCAACATATCAAATTAAACGTAACGAATATATTGCATTTTCTATTTCAGTTGTAAATTCATGCTTTTTGAATTTTTTTTGCTAGAAATTCAAGTTATTTAAGTCAAAATGTGGTAAATACCCAAATTGCGTACTTTACTCCGATTTTCACTGAAAATATCAGTGAGTAAAAAGGGTCTTCCCTCGTAAAAATATCCTCGTTTTTCACTGCGCTTCCGTCGGAAACGGGGGCAAAACACCGGAACGTCTGCGCGATGAGACGGAACAGAAGTACGAGGATTTTATAAGGAAAATGTTCCCGCTTGAATCATCTCGAGAGCCGTGGCGAGCTCTGGTTGGTCCACGTGTGATGGACAACCTAACAGCGGACCGCAGGGGACAACGGCCCCGCACACCCTTATATAATCCCCTCGCGTTAACGCTCTGCAAACGAGCCGCATTTCTATTTTCTCCTTCCTTACCAAGTCTCACTGAAAAACAATCACAAATCCACTGCGATGGTGTCCAAGAACCCGAACCCGGCCGAGGGATTCTACTTGGATCCGAACGGAATGGCGCTCCCCGGCTTCGTGCCCTTCCCGGCGGCAAATGCGGCGGCGGCAGCGGCGTCCGCCACCTCGTCGTCGGCGGAGGATCTGGCGAAGAAGGTCCGCAAACCCTACACCATCACCAAATCCAGGGAGAGCTGGACGGAGCCGGAGCACGACAAGTTCCTCGAGGCACTTCAGCTGTAAGTTTCGATTCTGAATTGCGGTGGCGCCCTTAGTGATAGGGTGATAGGGTTTCGGCGCGTGAAGCGCGTGGGGTTGTCTGGGGGCGGGTAATTTGAGCTATTTAGCGGGTTAGTTCCGCGGTACTTCTGTAGTGGATGCTAATTGGTGGGAGGGGTCGAATGCGTGGGAACTTACTGATAAGGAAATTGACCTGTGGAGTGATTTGATGCGTTCTAATGAGTGTAATAGTTTGTGTTGTGTTGATCTGGACTTGAGGAACGGTGGTGCCTGGCTTGATTTTCTCATGTGCTGTTTTTGTCGCCCAGAGAATTTTCATTTTCTGTCTATTATTAAGGATAGGTTGGTGTTTCTGGCTCAGAGGAGAAATATCTGCCCTTTCCTCAGTATACAAACATGGCTAGCATATGGCAATTAGATTACATTATGGAATGCAATATGGAAATTGCTATTTTGCGGATTTTTAGCTGATTTACCTACATATCGGATGAATAAAAATGAACTTTGTTTGGTTATCATTTTGAAATGAATCTATGCGCATAGAGAGTTGTGGAGGAAGTGGGATGTGACTTGTGAGTGGCTTGAAAAATTAGCTATCTTACGTGCATGATTGTAGTCCTGCTTTACAATTCTCGGGGTTGATGACGATGTTCAACTGACTGTGGTATGTTAATGGTATACTTTTATTAAGACTTAAAACATGCATTTCCCAAGTATGCATTGCTTTATCGGCTCATTGATGCTATTTAGAGACTTCTTTGTTAAAGTTGAGACTCGTTTGATTGTCTTGAAGACCCATCTACTTTTGTGATTATCCTGGTGTATTGGCTAAGACCCATATTCTCTTTCAATGTTTTCACAGCTTTGATCGTGACTGGAAAAAGATTGAAGCCTTTGTTGGGTCAAAGACAGTCATCCAGGTACCAATCAATGCATTTACTCCTTCAGTGTATGGAAATATTCATGAAATTATTGGTTTAATTTCATAGAAGTTAAGCATTTGGTGGCATATCTAACATTATGCAATAATATTCTGAATTGTAGCTTTGCATCTCATCAGTCTTCTGTTAATTGTTGATATGACCTATATGGATCTATTCATGAGTCTAATGGAGAGTGATGGCTTTGTGATTGCTGACCTTTTGGTTGTGTGAAGACTTTAAATCAGATTATCAACATTAGAAGTTGCTCTGATTCATGTTTACATGTTGGGTGCAGATACGCAGTCATGCTCAGAAGTACTTTCTGAAAGTGCAGAAGAGTGGCACAAATGAACACCTACCTCCCCCTCGACCAAAAAGGAAGGCTGCTCATCCATATCCTCAAAAAGCCTCAAAAAATGGTAAAAAAAATTAAAATAGATAAATGGATCGATACTGAATTGAATGCAGAAAGTCCTTTCACTTAATTTTGTTATGACTAACGAGCCACACGTGGCAGCTTCGGTTCCGACACCAGCCTCTGGGGCTTTTCATGCTTCACAAGCACTGCTCGAATCTGGATATGTTCTTCGGCCTGATTCCTCTTCAGTTCTCAGAAATCCTGTTAATAATGCTCCAGTGTCTTCCTGGACGAATAATACCGTGCAGACTGTCAGTTTCTCCCCCCCAACAAAAGGTTTGTGCATCAAATATGCTTGACTAAAGCAGACTCCATTTTCCAAAGAAGTGACCTTGGCAACTTTCTGTGTTATATAGAAAGCTCTCGCGCTATATTTCAATCAATAATGATGTGTGTTTTCAGGCACAAATGTGATCAATAACTCCTGTAGCAGCACTGACAGCACTCCGAGAACACGGCCAATTTGTGAAACAACTGACCAAGGTCATAATGCCACTGCACTGAGAGGTACAGAATCCATCTCTTCATCCATTCTGACCCTTCGCCAGTACGAATTGTTTCAGGTTAATTTCAATACTTTGGGTGCTTCTGACTTACTCGTAGCGGTGCTTTTGGCCAGCTGGCGACTCAGTTGATCTGTATAATGTAGCTCGCGGTTGTTGACAGTTGTCTTAATTTACTGTCATGCAAGTTCTAAATGAAACTAAATCAATTGTTTTTAAAATCAGTTGTATATGTGCATACTATGTGGATTTGCAACAGTTGTCCCTCTTCTCTTTTTAGCTCAGTCAGCTGCCCCAGCCAAATGCCTAGTCAATTGCTGATTGCTATGCACTTCTTGGACATTTGGCCGTACGTTGCATCACTGTTTACCAACTTTGGGTTCTATTTTCTTTCATTTTCTAAGATTCATTTTAACTACCCCCAATTTCACCTCTTCCAAACACAACATTAGTTTTGTTACTATAGGAAGAGAGATGTTTGCACCAAATGTAGGGTATGGATTGACCTAGTTTCATTAAGAAAGGTGAACGGTTGGTGCTAAAGTTAAAATGTTAAAGTTGCTGCTAAGTGGCTATAGGATTGTCATGTATTAAATTGCTGTCATATGTTAATTCAGTTTTGAAGGAGAATTTGGTGCGCCATTGTGGACTCTGCATATTTTTGCTTCCTGTTTGGTGTTGACAATTCACAATTCGATGTTTTTGCTGGTGTAATCATGTTGCGTGTACCATGAAATTATTCTCACTAATAGTTTAGGGTATGGATTGACCTAGTTTCATTAAGAAAGGTGAACGGTTGGTGCTAAAAGTTAAAATGTTAAAGTTGCTGCTAAGTGGCTATAGGATTGTCATGTATTAAATTGCTGTCATATGTTAATTCAGTTTTGAAGGAGAATTTGGTGCGCCATTGTGGACTCTGCATATTTTTGCTTCCTGTTTGGTGTTGACAATTCACAATTCGATGTTTTTGCTGGTGTAATCATGTTGCGTGTACCATGAAATTATTCTCACTAATAGTTTAGGTGAATCCTCTTTTTTTGGGAGTTTTATTCATCCGCATTTATACTGACTAGTGACATATTTTTCTTTGTATGTGGTGCAGTTTTACCTGATTTCGCTCAGGTATACAGTTTCATTGGCAGTGTCTTTGACCCGAACACCTCTGGTCATGTGCAGAAGCTGAAAAAAATGGATCCTATAGACGTTGAAACAGTATGTGCCCTTCTGCTCTACCAAAATTTTGAAACTCTTTGTTTGGTCACTTCCTCAACCAAGAGTCAAGGCTCTGTTAGTAATACGTCATGTCTGTATTTTTTAGAATTAGTGTCCTAATTAATCATTGGATGGTTTCGGAGTTTTATATGAACGGTAAGATATCTATAATTTAGTGAGAAACAGCTAAACTGTCAAGGTTAAAGAGTGAATGTGTGTTTTGTTTGAATGTGTGAAGATTAGTTCAAGGCTTATGGAGTGTAGAATAAACTGGAGGGTAGTACATCAGTATGGGAATTTAAGTTTCTGGTATCAGTAGTTCTAGAATCGACAAAGAGATAATTGAATTGAGAAAACAGAAACAGCTTATTGGTTTATGGTCAGGACCTCGCCCTAACTGGTCTGCAGCGCTTTTAGTTTCTATGTGGGTTCTTTTGCCTTTAAGTTCATGGGAGAAATTTCTTTTCTCAAAACCTGCTCCTGCCTCCCATGCTTTGTAAACTTATGATGTCATTTCTTTGTTACAGGTGCTTCTGTTGATGAGAAATCTATCCATTAATCTGACAAGCCCAGATTTTGAGGATCACGTGAGTAGAACCCCTCTCTCCCTCTATCCCACATGCACACGCGGCACACACACACACAAGATGCACAGACAGTTGAGTACTTTATTGGTTTCTGGTCTGGGATACTTACTGATGAACATTCATAATGTTTCATTTTTTATTTATCTGGAATTTGTGAGGTGAAATTGGTTTAATGGTACTGATGAGCTTTATTAACTGTGCGCCTTCTGTTGGCATGCAATTTTGGTTTCAACTGTGTTCATTGAATTGCTTCAGAGGAGGTTGCTTTCAACTTATGAGATAGATGCTCAGATTGGTGGGGGAGCACACTCTCGTGATGATCAAACCAGCAATGTCGTGTAATTTTCTTAGAGGGATGCATAAAGAGATCAATTGGTCCTTGCCGGTGGTGGATTGCCAGTCGCTTGAAATCCATGGTCACCAAACCAAAAGCATCGGTTCCCGGGCTATATGATTGTCGGGACAGTCTTTTGTTTTGTCATGGGGGTATAGATCAAGTTAATTCCAAAGTAGCCTGTCGTGGTCATGGTTTATTTGTAGTTGCATATGGGGTCTGCTGGGTATATATATTACCGGAAGGAAATAATGTGGGGTTGTATAGTCGCCAAGGTAGGCAGTGCTTGTGCCGGAGTCCCCAATTCTTGGCCGAGTTTTTACTGATTTGAACAGGAGCCGAGCGACAGTCTGTACAGTTGTAGGTTTCTTTGTATTAAAGTTTTGCTTCCTCTAGCAATAACGTTTTTGATCGTTGTAATTGCCACTGCTCATGTTCTTAATCGCTCTGCTCTTGAGATTTCTACGGGTCCAAGTTCTTAATCCTGAAGAACTCCAGCATGGTAAAGAGGTGAGTGAAGAAAACAGCTACCTTCATGTAGCGTTGACAAATCAACCGCTCATAATCGGTTTGCCCATTGTATGTGTTTATTTGATTTCTACGACAAGTAAAGCTAGAAGCTAAAAATCCACCGTTGGAGAATTTATGCTACTGATGTGATGAAAAAACGATTCGTACCGTCTTCAGGCAAGTGGGCAAAGGGAACCTTCAGTAGCTGTACCGCTAATTCACAAGGTGAAAAAACAGGTAAACATCGAACAAGTGGAGCTTCTCATGTCACACGTCCAAATCGAACAGACCCAACATGACCTAGGACACTTTTAGGGACTACTCACTTCACCATGGAACGTTGACAGACTGTCACCTAAAGTACTGCGAGAATGAAAGTGACAAGAAAGTCTAAAACGAAAACATTCATCGACCATGATAACTTTGCAGGGCAACTCAGTCCACTTCCTCCATCTTGCTCTCCTCAGCAACATCCTCCTCCAAGGCGGGCATATCAGCATCATCGCCTCCCGTCTCGTCCTCATCAATGCTAAGGCCCAACTTCAACATCCTGTGAATTCTAGCCGCGAAAGTGTTGGGATCGTCAAGGCTGAAACCTGAGGTCAAGAGGGCAGTCTCGAAGAGCAACATCACGAGATCCTTCACCGACTTGTCGTTCTTGTCGGCCTCGGCTCTCTTCCTCAGTTCCTCCATGATTCCATTGTCAGGGTTAATCTCCATGGTCTTCTTGCTAGACATGTAGGAGCCCATGCTGCTGTCCCTGAGGGCCTGAGCCTTCATGATCCTTTCCATGTTTGCCGTCCAACCATACTCTCCTGTCACCAGGCAGCAAGGTGAGTCCACAATTCTGTCAGACACGACGACCTTCTCCACCTTGTCCCCGAGGATGTCCTTGATGGTCTTGCACAGGTTCTCGAAGGACTTCTTTTTCTCTTCCTTCTTTTTCTTCTCCTCTTCTGTCTCGTCGTCGAGTTTCAGTCCCTCCTTCGTGGCAGAGACCAACTTCTTCCCATCGTATTCCTTCAATTGCCCAACAGCATACTCATCAATGGCATCGATCATGAAGAGCACTTCGTAACCCTTCTTCTTGAGTCTCTCCAGGAACGGTGAGTTCTCAACAGCTTTCTTGCTTTCACCAGTAATATAGTAGATATCCTTTTGGCCTTCCTTCATTCTGGTGACATAATCTTTCAAGCTGGTCATCTCATCGCCACTCTTGGTTGAGTGGTAGCGGAGCAAGTCAGCCAATTTGGTTCTGTTCTGGCTGTCCTCATGGATACCCAACTTCAGGTTCTTGGAGAAAGCCTCATAGAACTTGTTGTAATCCTCCTTGTTCTCTGAAATCTCATTGAACATTTCGATGCACTTCTTCACAAGGTTCTTCCTGATAACCTTAAGAATCTTATTCTGCTGCAGCGTCTCACGGGAAATGTTGAGTGGCAAATCATCGGAGTCCACAACTCCCTTCACAAAGCCGAGGTACTCAGGGATAAGTTCCTCGCAGTTGTCCATGATGAACACCCTCCTGACATAGAGTTTGATATTGTTCATCTTCTTTCTGGTGTCGAAGAGATCAAATGGAGCTCTCTTCGGAACAAAGAGTATTGCTTTGAATTCGAGCTGGCCTTCGACAGAGAAGTGCTTGACTGCAAGGTGGTCTTCCCAGTCGTTGGTCAAGCTCTTGTAGAAGGAAGCATACTCCTCCTTGGTGATCTCCTCCGGCTTTCGCAGCCAGATGGGTTTCTGCTTGTTGATGAGTTGCCACTCGTGTGACACTTCCTTTATCTTTTTCTTCTTCCCTTTCTTATCTTCTTTCTCCTCATCAACATCCTCAACTTCTCCCTCCTCTTCCTTCTTGGGATCGTCTTCATCCTCGTCGTCGCTGATCTCCTTCTCAGTTGTTTTCTCGGTCCAGAGGTAGATGGGGTAACTGATGAATTCAGAATGCTTCTTCACAAGGTCCTTGATCCTCCTCTCCTCCAAGTACTCCAACTGTCAACAGAAAGCCAGACATCAGCAACCATAATCAGTGACCGGTTCAGTCCATTACCATTGCAAATTCAACGTATAAACTAAACTCTGGTAAAGGAACACAAATGCTGCACGATCCGGGAGTCAGAAAAATATCCTACCTGGTCCTCCTTGAGGAACAGTGTGATTTTGGTTCCTCTTCCAAGTTGCTCTCCACTGACGTCCCTTGTGACAGTGAAGGAACCTCCAGCCTGCGATTCCCAGATGTATTGCTCGTCGTCATTGTGCTTCGTGGTCACGATGACTTTCTCAGCCACGAGGTAAGCTGAGTAAAACCCAACACCGAATTGGCCAATCATGCTAACATCAGCACCAGCTTGCAATGCTTCCATGAATTCCTTGGTACCGGACCTTGCGATCGTACCCAGGTTATTCACAAGATCTGCTCAAAAGAAACGGCCAGAATTACACTTCGTCCACAGCAAATCGTCAAAAGAACACAACAAAGCACATTTGGCAAGCAAATCTCACCTGCTTTGGTCATGCCGATACCACTGTCGATGATGGACAGAGTCTTGTTAGCCTTGTCCGGAACAAGCCTAATGAAAAGCTCGGGCTGTCCATCGAGTTTGCTCTTGTCCGTGAGACTCTCGAAACGGATTTTGTCCAGAGCCTGTATTATTTCCGCGGCAAAACCAAATTTAGTTCTGTTCTGGAAGTGATCAATCGTATTCCACGATAGACAGACATATCATATCGTCCAAATCCATCCCCTAAACAGTCTGTTACTACAATTAAGAGATCAATCAAGGCCTAGTATAAGAACAGCCTTCAAAGCACTAGCTGATAGCTATACACCGATTCAGAGATCGGTTCAACTGCTCGAAGATGCAGGGGACAACAGTGTCTTGGTTTATAAAACTGAAGATTAGGGACTCACATCAGCGACTAATTCTTCCTAAGGCAGCGCAAGCGATTCGAAACGATAGTAGAATCGACCGATCTAGAAGCTGCCGAATCTAAGCACGGCTTCTCCGTCATCTTTCTAGCCCTCCAACTCGTTCCATACCAAGTTGTCCCCTTCACTAAGCGATGCAGGGCACTCGCACACAACCACGGACGCACACACTCAGCAGATAGACAGGGGAGGGGAAGCAGGGAGACGTACGTCGGACGAGTTGCTGATGATCTCGCGAAGGAAGATCTCCTTGTTGCTGTAGAAAGTGTTGATGATCAGGCTCAGGAGCTGGTTGATCTCCGCCTGGAACGCGAACGTCTCCGCGTCGGCCATCTGCACGTCCGCCATCACCGCAGCGCCGGAAGAGGAGGGAAGCACGATCGCAGCGAAAACGAGAGCGCAAGAGAAGATCAGAGGCAGTGCAGAAGATCGCGCCAATGAACTCAGATGAATCCTTACTCTGTGTCAGAGAGACACGAACGCGACGGTTTATATACAGAGAGGCTTGGCGCGAAGTGGACGGGGCGGGCGGGTTCTGGAGAGTTCCAGGCAACGACGCCGTTGACGAGGACGGGAGATGCCTGAAGCCCGCTGCGAAGTTGTCGCGTTCTTGCCTTTGCGTTGCTTTGGAGAAATTAGAAATCGAGAAGGTTCGTCCAGGTCACCAGTCTGGAATGTTCTCGTCGGACATTTTTTATTATATGCCTCAGCCCGTTGACCCGGAATCCCCACGGGGCCGAGCGGTTCGACAGGCCTGGTCCAGGCCCAAAGCCCAGACCAGGCCTGTCTGGGCCCTGATGGGCCTGCTCGAGTTTGGGCCTGAGCCTGCTCGGCCCGCCCACGGTCAAAACGCGAGTTCGAGACCGAAAATAAGGCAACAGGGAGATTATGAGGAAGTGCTGCGAACCGTGAGAAATGAAAAATCATGAGGCCGGATCGCATCCAAATCAAATCTGTTTAGGTCTTCCCAGCTTTTTGGTATGGCACGACATTTTCGAGGACATGAGATGGGTAGTGGCTAATAGGATCGGCAACTAGGTTGATGAAGTTGGTTCCCTCGTTCATTGGATTTTGCCATATGCTACAGCCTACAGTTTCAGATATCGATTGCCTTGTTGTTGATTGTTTATAAAAAAATTGATGGAATATCTAGCTGGTCTTTTGCCTCGGTTAATTTTGATGCGGATTCAATCTATGTTTCCACCTTCGGACTATGGTGGTGATGATTTGCTGATTTCAGGCGGAAATAGTAATGGTTCTTTCATTATTAAAGAGATCATATGAATTGATTTTTCGGGATATAAATTGCCTACTAATAATCTCCTAAGTTTAGTGTGCAAGTGGGATGGGTCGCAAAGGATTAGAAACTTTTTGTGGCCGGTTTCTTACCGACGCCTGTATACTAGTTACGACAGATTTCAACATAAAATGCAACGCAACGGATTCTTTTTACTCTTCTCCTTGTGTGCAATTCTCTGAGACAATTTCACATGTGCCCAAGGATTGTACGTATGCAAAGGCTCTTTGGCACAAGATTTTACGTGCAAGTTTAAGGGTTGAATTCTTTACTCATGATTCGCACAAGTGGTCGGCACAAGTGGTCGTTGGCAAATCTATTATCCACTTCAACGACTCTATTAAAAGAAACAAACTAGCCACTAGTTTTTGGTGTGGCATGTTGGCATTTTTGGAATTGGATGGATAAAAAATTAGTTCAGCGGGCTTTTCTATTCCCGGCACACCTGTGAGCCGGAAAATAGATTGACTTCTCAGAAAGAGAAAAGAGATAAGTTTATAGGCTGGACCATCCCTCCTTTTGGTTGGGTCAAGCTTAATTCAACAAGTGGGCTTCTTTATAATTAATTAGACAATTGGCATGTTAGGTACATGCAAATTGTGTGTGAGTGTACTCTTCGCTCAAAGCAGAGCTATGAGGTAATAAATCAAAATGGTTATCTCTGGTGGCATTCCCAAACTTAGCGTGTAGGTGGACTCGCAAGTAGCCATTTCTTTTATTTAGAAATTAACCCCCCCTCTCACTTCCGGTGATAATCTCATTTCTCGCATTGGGAAATTGGTAGAGTATTTCCAACGGGTCAAAATTGTACATACTTTTTAGGGTCCGTTTGTTTTGCTAGAAAATTAATGATTTGAAAATTATTTTTCTTGAAAAAATAATCGCTTGAAATGATTAGTCAATGAAAAATATTTTCATTATCATTTTTGTGTACGATGAAAAACATTTTTTTTATTTTTTTTAGGGAAAAAGCCACCAAAAACCCCAAATTTTACCCATTGTGACACATTTACCCCGAACTTTTTTTTGTGACGCCAAAAACCTCAAACTTTCATATTTGTGACACATTTACCCCAATGTACATTATCTAGGGGCATTTTCGTCTTTTCCACTTTTTCTTTTTTTTTACTTTTTTTTCAGATCCGGCGAGGGGGGCCTTACTTGCGTCCGGCAGCCCTCGCCGGCGGCCGCCCGACTCCGGCGAGGGTCGCCCGACGCCGGCGAGGGTCGCCCTCGCCTGGGCGAGCCTCGCCGGCGTCGGGCGAGCTCGCCCTCGCTCGCCGGCGTCGGGCGGCCGCCGGACGCCGGCGAGGCCCCCTCGCCGGATCTGAAAAAAAAGAAAAAAAGAAAAAGCGGAAAAGACGAAAATGCCCATAGATAATGTACATTGGGGTAAATGTGTCACAAATAAGAAAGTTTGGGGTTTTTGGCGTCACAAAAAAAAGTTCGAGGTAAATGTGTCACAATGGGTAAAGTTTGAGGTTTTTGGTTACTTTTTCCCTTTTTTTTATAAGT